>CAKNWW010046464.1:0-10121 GCA_932074435.1 Andricus kollari
AATTTTCGTACTATTATCGTACTTTGTTGTACGGTAATCGTAAGTCGTACATTACTCGTAATTACCGTACATGTATGATCATTATCGCACGTCTGGCAACACTGGTCCGCCTGTACAATATTATATGAACGAAATATTTCATAAAAAATGTTTCAATTTTGCATTTTGCCAGTCTATTTTTCTTTTATTTAGATTTTTATTTATTTACTTTTATTTTTTCGTAATATTTTTATTTCCTATCATTTTAGAAGACTTTAATTGTAATGCTTTATTTTTGTCCGTACAGAGACCAAAGTTTAGTAAAGAGTGTTGTAAAACAACTGGGTAAAGCAGAGATGGAATGGAACGTGTCCCGTAAAACGACTCACGTGATAAGCAAGTGCGGACGAATCGTAAGTCGTACATTACTCAAAATTACCGTACATGTACGATAATTATCGTACATCTGGCAACACTGGTCCGCCTTTACAATATTATATGAACGAAATATTTCATAAAAAATGTTTCAATTTTGCATTTTGCCAGTCGCAATCCATTTTTTCAACACAAAAATTAATGCGTCCAAAAAGGCTAAAAGTGTATTCAATATGTTTTGGGTGAGGAGTTTCACATAATCCACAAGATTTGCGCGGGGCCTGGGTAACTCTGATATAGCCCTCTATGTTTTGAGAGAATCTTAATGAATTTTAAGTAATTTTTACATATAACTTTTCATGTTATTATATTTTTTCAAGCATTCATTGCACTCTTTTTTGTCTGTCTTGAAATCCGCGCGCCTACTACCAGACTGCAACCCTGGTAAAAAAGACAAGGAGTCGCAAGACTAAAGATGCGCAGAATAACATTGGACAGATGTTTGGTGTGGTGTGCATGTGCAAGAGGAGAATTTTGATTGTGTACCAAAGCGGCATTGGTGTCTGCCATATTTACTCAACACAATCAAAAGATTCATAATCACCTGTACAGAAAATCTTGGATGTGTACGTAATGGCGTCGAACATCACCATCTTCATTTCCTCTCTTCATCGCGCGTATTGGTTCAAACTTTCTCGTACATTGATTGGCTCACCGTTTAAATGCGCAGAGATTTCGACCAATCCAAGGTCCGATATGGAAACGCTCGATACGGACGCCAGTGTCTGACTGTCTGCCAAGTGTCAGTCGTGATCCGTTTTGTCAGTGTTAATACAGAATTCGGTGATTGAATTAGCGATAAAGTATTTTTTCTAGTTTTTCTGTGAACTTTAAGCAATTATGTCCGACAAGAAAGGTAACTATGAGAAACGTTTACGCGATGCGTCTCGAAATACGCGAGTTTATATTCCTTGCGATTGTTTCGTGTTTTGAAGTTCGCGAGTAGTACCATTAGCACTTGTCATTTCTGGCAGGAAATCAGTCGTTCGTTTGCGAATTCGACGTCGGGAAATTGCGGAGAATCTCGCGCGATTGATTAGAGTAGTGATTAGGCGAAAATCTCTCACGAGAGTTAATCCCTCGGGCAAATAACGAGTTTCGTCCTAGTGACAGATAAATCAATACGGTCCTCTCTATGGGGAATACAAAATGGCCTCCATTCAAGTACGACTCTAGTCCTTTCGAGCTTACGCTTTCCTGTCAAACAGAATTTCGGATCTTAGCACATCATACTTTTTCGCAAATGACGAAATGACCTTCCCTTTTACTCTCATTTATGGAGATTATACTTTTCAAATTCAGAATTTGCAGATTCTCACTTTCTCATGCAATCTTTATAAACTTGGACGGAAATATTAATTAACAAAAAAATTATTCAGATGAAAATTTTGTTTGGAGGTTTCTTACGTAAAATCAATAATATATTTATTTTCGCATAAATTCAATGTAAAATATGTCAAAATTCAATTTTCGAATACGCCTCTTTTGTTCCAATTCTCGTACAATGGGGGCGGAGCAAAATTTTATGTTTTTCTTTCCAGTTACAACAATGGCCAACGGAGTCAAAATGGCTTCTCTAAAGTTTCATCTAAAATCAATAAAAACAATAAAAAATTCACGTTTTACGTTATTTCAAGTCAAACAATAATTTCGAAGTTTCGGATAGGTTGAAGTTTTTTTATTGCAAGTGGCTTTATACCTTGTAATTCCTAGCGACCTTGAAGTTGCGAAAAACCTGAGGTTTTTGCATTTTATTTATTTTTTTTGTCTTTCGTTCCAATTTCACCTCAGGGTGTAGTACTCTATAAAATAAAATGTCCAAACTAAAAAAATCTTTTTGCTCATTAAAAAAATTTCGAATTTAAAATTCTATGCCATTTAAAAAATTGAAATCCACTCTTTGAGTTCTGGGATTTTTTACGTGATTTTAAATCTTGGTCTTCCAAAGTGAATATATGACTTATATGTTCGACATTTTCTTATTCAAATTTATTGAGAAGTGAGAATAAATTTTATTTTGATAGGTATTTTAAAAATGTTGTATAACTCCACTGAACAATTGAATTTTTTTTTATTTCTTAACACTTTTGTTAGTAGTTCTTATCGGTTTTTCCAAATTTATATTGTCCATGACCAATCTTAACATGAGTTAACCCAAAGATCTATACACTGTACATTTTTTTTTGTAGATTTTGAATCCGCGTAGCCCTTTTTTTAAGTTATAAAATTGTATTTTTAAAAATTTAAGTATGCGTATCAGCATCATAAAAATTATGTGTAATATTTTATTTTATACAAATAATTACATTTTTTCATTAATAATTTAAAAATATAATTTCTTTCAAATTTGAAGAAAATAAAATTATTTTTGTTAAATAAATCTTATATAATTTTTATTATGCTGATACTTTTTATAAAAAGACTAAAAATACATCGTTATAACCTAAATTATAAAAAGTGGGTTTCCTAAAAAACGGCTCAATGAGATTTCGATTCTTATTGTACACTACCCAGAGTCTAAATCTACGAGTAAATTTACAGTTTAAGGACCTTTGAGTTAAATCATTTCAAGGCCCACTGCGGCTCATTATTATAGAACAAATTTTTATGTACAAAACTTTAAAAGCTACAATATTTTATTTATTTTTAATTTTCTACTTTTTTAAAAGATATAATGAGGAAAGGACACATGTTTGAAAAAAACTTACCCTTTCAGAAATCGCAATTATATAAATGATGGGTTTGCTTAACAGAGAAAAGGTTGTTATAAATGCAAAAAAAAAAATTAATTATTGTTTATTTAATGAATTTTCTATTTTTTACTGAACTTTTTTCCATATTGCGTTTTACATAATTAAAAAAAAAAAATATTTAATGCGGGTCGTGCGTGGCATAGTGAAGAGTGCATCTAAAAATTTTGTTCCCAAAAGAGTACTCTATATTTGCTTGAGTAGAGTTTAAAAATTGCGCAACGATTTATGAAGGGAGAAAATAAGCCATAATATAAAATTTAATAAAATTGTATAATTTTTAAAAAAATTTGTAAGAAATGATTTGAAACAAAGTTTGGGAAAAAAAGAAAATTAGTTAAATAATTACTTTTGCATGTATGTTTAACACCGAGGATGACTGTACACTCGATAATATCGAGTGTCTACATGCAAATTTGACAATTGGAATCTGGCGCTATACTCGGGAAGAAGGCTTTCTGCAGTCATCCTCTCCCCTGTCCAAACTTCCGGGCAATTGCGAGTACTTCTAAATAAATTGAATGCGGTTGATGGGTATCACTGGTCATAAAAATAGTTCATACAGTACTTAATATAAGTTCACCTTAGTAAAGTCAAATTTTTCACAGGCTCTTACCTCGCAAAGTCGAATTGCTCGTCGATAAAGATACTCATGCCGGTCTAATGTCTAAAATAATAATCGCCCATGCCTCTGTTATTAAACAATACCATCACTTATTTGTAATATTGTAATTTTTGAAAGTTTTATTTCAATTTTTGATATCCAAACTTGGTTCATCTTCCACCACAAGGAACTTGAATAAAAAACAATGATTTTCTTAATACACTCGGACCCCGATTTAGTAACCCCCGGTTTCCTAAGTCTTAGATTTGCTGGCCCACGCAGTTTCTCTGCGCGCATGGCGAGAGACGGTTGCGACTCTCGCCTCGGAAGGGCTGCAGTACGCGAGTACTCAGTCGAGTATATTGCGTAATATTATGCATTCGAATTGGAAACGGTTCAGGCTCTCTGACTGTTTACGTTTTAATTCCCTCGATTTAGTAACAAGGCTATTTGCAGGCAACTCCCGACACTTACCTAATCGGGGTCCCAGTGTAAATTTGAAAATATGTGGACAAATCTTATAATATTTCCCAGCTGAAAACTATTTTTCATGTAGGTATTTTAAGAATATTAAATATTCTAAAAATACGAAGAAATAATGTTTACACGTATATCCAGCAACAAGCGAAAGAGGACTAAAAGTCGTTACGTACTCATCATAGGTTAAAGAACTAAGGAATAGCTTTCTAAAATCCTATTAGGAAACGAATTTGATTTTAAAAACCCTATATTCGGAGGCTTCATACAGAAATAAGTATCACGATATTTTTTCGTAATATAATATCGCTTTTCCTCCATGCATGAATTTTGTCTTTAGTTGCGTACGTGGGGTCAGATTGACCTCATGCCAATAAGGAACAACATATTTTTTACAGCAAGACGCAACCAACTTATTTATTTATTGTAGGTGAAACATTTTCTTAGCCATGCGATGTATGTTTTTTATGTATGCCTCTTTCTCGAAAGCCTTTCTCTATTTTATTGATAGTAGGAAATATCCAATTTGAACTAAGATTTTTTTTCGAAATTCAAAGCACTAAGTGTGCTCCTAATGTTTAATTAAAATACACAAAAATTAGCAATAACAGTTGCATTTTTCATTGAATTTTTTGGTTGCGAACGTCTTGCTCTATCAATTACGTCCTCTAGGCTTCGTTCGGTGAATTCCTGAAAATCCGCAAATCTCTGGAAGCCAATCTATATAAATCTAGCTTTTTAAGAAAGCAACGGAGAAAACTTTTCTTTGACACTACAAAAGATGCCATTTTCAAACTTGCTTTCAATATATTTTTAGGAATATTGGAAAATTCGAAACTTTTCTGATCAACTACATCTGATCGGAAACATTCCAAGTTTCTAAACTTTTCCAAACATTGTTTGAAATTTGGGAAAATTTAAAAGAAATGTTTTCACCATTATGTATATATATTTCGATTCAATGACGAAACTGTATACACGAATAGAATCATTAAGTAGCCAAAAAAATCGTGTATGGTCAATTGTTTTTTTTTGTTTGTTTTTTTTCAAAAGATTAGACCACTCTTTCAACCAAGCAGTTTGGCAAAATAAATTCTCCAGACAAATATATCGCACCAATTAAATTTAAGCTTGCTTTGAGTATTCAACAAAAAGTCCATGAATCTCCTATTTGCATTCGTCGAATTGGACATCCAGTCGCTTATCTCCAAAACTATTGATTTTTTCATAAGCAGTTCTTGCAATATGTAGTACACTTCTAAAGTCGGTATTTGTATTTAAAAAGGCTTTTAACTTTTTTATGGCTTCAGTCACTGAGAAAAGAAAATTGCCAGCGTCTTTGATAAAGATAATATTTAATAAGATCCGTAGATATTTCATGAAGAGTTTATGGAGCCAAGCTGTGATTAATTGAATTCGAAGTCTAACCCGATTCAGGAACATATACTTCATAGAGGCATTATAATATAGTTATATATCATTTCGATCCCATTCAGGGTCGGCGGAGCAAGTAGTTTTAGAGTGGAATTCAATGCCGGGGGGAGGGGGTGCGATAAATTAAATCAATTTTCGTCTTACAATATCGTATGAATGTATCTGAAATAAATATATGTCTAATACAATTTTTTTACGCGAAAAAAATTATTTTTATGACTCACAATTACATCCTTTTTGGACATTTACACATATAAAAAAAATTTAAGTAAATATCCCACTGGAATCTTGGGCAAGGGATAGGAAAACTGCAGAAAACCTTTTCCGACCGCAGTCGGCTACCGAGAGTCGAGTTTGTATGTAGTCATTCGATATATCGTCGAGTGTTTATACCCATCCTGGGTGTGAAATCTCCCCCGCTCGTCAGTAGTACTTAAACGCAGTGAACTAAAAGACCAAGCAATAATCACGAACGGTAAACACTTTTTTTTAGATTGTTGCTACCTAACACACCAAAAGCTAAATAAAACTATTTTCAGTTGTATATTATTTCGAATTGACAATATTACTTATCTTACGTGAACGAAGTATTTCACCAAAAATTATGCAGTTTTGCATTTTACCATTCGTAATTAATTTTTATAACTCAAAAATTAATGTCCAAAAAGGCTAAAAGTGTAATAAAAGTTTGGGGTGTGGAGTTCCACACAGTCCACACAGTTTGCGCCGGCCCTGATTCCATCTAGACCTTAAACTGTAGATGTAAGAAATTAGTACCTAAGACATAAAATCGGTACTTGCGCGTACCCCGAGAACGAGCGTGACCTTAGGGTCTTTTCACCGAAGTAGCCCGGTCTTTTGGGGGTAGACTGAAACGAGGATAGCAGCTATACAGTTGTGGCTATCGATATGTTTGCAGCGGACCATTACAAAGACGATTTGATCCAAGTCAGTAGGTGGAGCCTTGGAGACCGGCACTCGCGCAGCCTAAGCCACGTATCTAACATCACCTTCTCTATATATTACCTTAACTCACTACGTGTTTATATATGCCAACATATATACACATGTATATATGTATGTATATTTATACATACATATACACATAAAAACATACATATATTATCGTTAAATTATGTATAAATTCGAGAGAAAATGCACCGTGCGCCTTCCCAATTCAAAAAGTCACCATTTCACGCTTGTGATTCTGGCCTTCCACCGGTCTCTTGCAAGAAGACTCATCTCTGCAAATGTTGGATTCTAGATTTATACCATTTTTTTAATTAAAAAAGACCGCGATGTAAAAAGATAAGTGTAGTGGGGGACTTGAATCCTCAACTTTGCAGGGTGGCCACTGGACCGGGAAATGAGGCAGTGCATTCATTTTCTGAACAAGGAAATTTTTTAATTAATAATTTTATTATAGAAAAACTTGTCCACAATTATTTTACATGTCACTTCATTCATATGAAATAGTTTGAGATTAAGCGAGTTTGTTTTGAAATTGTTCAAAATGGCTATTGCGATTCCATTGGGAAATGGTACAATTTGATTAAGACGTACTGATTAAGACAAACATTTTTGCGTAGAGAATGAGTTACAAAATATAAAAGATGAGTCTTCTTGTGCCGTTATAAATTAATTAATAATGAATTTAGTTTTTTTTTGCGACCAACGTCTAATGAATATCTTATTTGCTGATGGTTCGGATATAGAAAGTAGATCTAAAAAAGTAATTATATCGTTTAGAAAATTGTATAATATAGAGAAAAATATTCATTACTGCGCATGTGACTTTTCAATCACATGATTGACAATACTTTTTGAATTGGAGCCGTCGGCTGTGCTATATACCCAAATCAATATGGATGAAGGTATTGATATGGGTCTAACGATCTTTTTATATATTAAATCCGTGGTACTGGCTGATTGCTTAATTTGTTCCTTTGTTTAATACTCACTTTGTCCTGCCGATGCATAATTTTCACACAAAGAAAAGTTAATTCACAATATATTTACTGAGTTCTTTAAAAATATTGCTTTTATTTACATTCATTAAAACATTGGTTATATAATTCGTAAGAATGTATTAAAATTACATTATTTATTTATTTAAATTTTAATATGAGAATTGTGCATGAGCAGACTCAAGTGGATCGGCAGGGTGAACACGAATGCTGTATCTAAGCTCGTCATATTTAATATTTCTATTAAATAGCGATTCAGTAGCTCACTTTTAACAATAGTGCATGCAACTTTGATCAAACTCATAAGTTTCGCAAACCTTAGTTGAAATGAAAAATAAAGTTTAATTCGCGGAACTTTATAATTGATTCATAGTTGAATTTCAACAGTCGAATATTTGTACATGAATTATAATTGAAAATTGAATCAGAAAGGATGAAGCTTGTGAGCGTCAATGCATGATATAGACAAACTGGTTTGTTCTTGCAACCACTTTAGTGAGTTGATTCTTCACCAGTTAGAATTTTACTGTAGAGCTTGTTACAGCAATTTATGAGGACGTGAAAAAACGTAATATCATGACTACTATTTTTCAGATAAATAAAAAAAGTAAAATAAAAATGAGATTACGTTTGCCCGCATAGAAGTTTTATTTCCTAGTTCTTATTCGTACTTTTGGAGTTTTTGGTTTGCATGCCTATTTTGTTTAAACGTTATAATATATAAGTTATGGAGCAAACACCTTTTTGAACTGTTTTTTTTCCATTAAGATTTAAAGTTTTAAGGAGGTGTTTACTTTTGCATGAATATAGTTTTGATAAGTTGCATGTTAAATATTTAAGATTCTATTTTTAGACTCTTCTATTAATTTCTCGTGCTTCACCATCGCGTCGATCATCTTCAAATAATAATAATAATCAAAGAGGAGAACTTCGCCACCATGGAAGCATTAATTCATTTAGAATTTATTTTTTGATTGAAGACGATGGTGAGGAAAGGTGAGAATTGCATGTTGCATGGGTTGTTTGCACAGTTTGTAGGGTAATTCACAGATTTTCCTGTATGTTGAACATAAATTGTTGAGTGTGAGAGTCAGTTATTTGATTCACAACACTTTGCTCATTATTGAATTAGAATAACCGTGCGATTTGGTTTAGAGTAGAGTTCTAATGAACTAATGTTCATTTGGTAATACATAGTAGAAATCCGCAAATGAAGGTATTTTTATTGCGTATATCTAGCTCTGAACATTTTTTCGAAATGAGAATACATTATTCTTTAACAGGGTGATTGCTAGATCAAGAAAAACTGAGAAATGACATTGAATTTATGTTTTCACGACACAAAAAGCCCTTTTCAATCACTTTAATTATCACTAAATTGATGCAGGGTGAAATATTATGCAATTTTTATCGAGTTTGATTTGAAATTCTTTTGATTTGAAGAAAGTTCAATTTGCAACATTGTCAAGTATGAAATCTGTGAGTTGACAATTTATAATTCTAAAGTTTTTTTAATTCTAAAAATCTTCCTTTTTCTTCAATCTTAATTATTTTTTCTTTATTCATAATGACCCTTAGCCCTTAGGCTTAGGGTTTGCATGACTTCCGTTTCTTACAATATTACAACCCGATACCGTCCTATGCGGGCGAAAAACTGAGCGAGCAGCAAAAGAAAGCGAGAGGGTGGGCGAGAACGCATCTCAATTGAAAGTATTTGAAATTGAACAATTTTCATATCAAAATGCTTCGAGTCGAACGCACAACTGTGAACATAAAATTATTAAAGATTTAACAAATTGAACTATAATATATATTCCGTTGTGGAGGTGCCAGCTGATCGGACCTTAATAATTGACTGTGGAAAACTTTAAGAATTGATCATTCTTCATTTCACGCTTAAAGTTTATGTACATTGATATTTTGTAAAAATTGCGATCAAGTATATTATCTTTAATACTCTTAAAATCTTGATTAGTCCAAATTTTGCTAATTGATTCATTGACTAATGAAATAGTAATATTTTAGTATTTCAGTTAAAGGAATTATTTTTAACATGAATAAAGTAAGGTAAAGAAGATAAATGTGTAAATCTAATTTTAAAAAATCCATTTTGAAGCAGTAACTTGCAAATACGTTGTGTTGGTGGAGGTAACGTGAATTTTGTTTCAATAAAGTTGAAAGGTAGCATGTCATTTCTCCCAAAATTTATTTCACCCAAAATTTATTTAACCCAAAAATGGAAACACAGACGTGTGGACATAGAAGATAGAGTCCGCATTTGTAAAAATGAACATTTTCGGTAAGTGATAAAAAATTGTTTACCGCAGAGGGAGCAACAGTAGAAGTCGTCAAATGATAATAAAAGTTAAACACAGTCAAATAAAAGGAACCCTAGTTAGCAACATATACGTAAAGACGTGTATCTTTTAAGAGTTTAGAATCCATTCATTTTTCAAACATCTACGAACATGATTT
>CAKNWW010046519.1:0-11311 GCA_932074435.1 Andricus kollari
AATTTTTAGAATATGCATTCGAAAATGTGAAAATCTCTGGAATACTGCGTAATTCTTGATTTATTATGATCAAATTAGTTGAAAAAAAGCGTTGAAACATTCCCATAAAATTCAGTGAAAAATCTTTATGACTGAGAAAATAGATTCTACACTTGAGAAATATTACTATTTGTACATTTATGACTTACGTTTAAAATATTTTCTCGAAAAAGTGGTATGACGTATTCTCATGACGTCATACTAAAATACTCAATTCAAGCCAACGAGGGCGCTCTTCGGGCCTCTTTTTAATTCGTCAGCCACTGACGCGGAGGAAAATATATCGGGATCGTGGTGGGAGTCGCCGGAACTGCGCAAATGGAAATAACCGTGTACAGCCGCCGGGAAATAGAGGAGACGGGAAATAAGGGAGATGGGAAATAGGTGAGACTCTACTGTACATTATCTTTTACCGCCCACTAACTTTATTAACTAATCTCCTCTGTATTGGGTACCACATCTTTAGAGGCTCTTCTAACTTCTTTTTTTGGCCCTTTATGAATTAAATTTAATCATTTATTTCTTACTCGTGTTTGCATTAAAATTTCCTCCGGTTAATAAGTTTTCATTTCCCTTATCCTCAACTTCTTCTTCTAGTCTAGCTGTCATAACTTTAATCTTATCTTTGCAGTATATTGTCCAGATGTTCAATGCTTCGTTTCCTAGTAGAATTTTGCTTCCCAGATCCTTTGCTGCATCTTCTATTCATATTATCTCTCTCGTTTTGGGAGTTACGTTCACACAACGTGCACACCTATTTCTATTAATTTCTAAATGCACACAATCCGATATAATCAAAACTTTCGAAAAATTTTTAGAAGTCTCTATATTTTGGCCTGAAAACTGCTTCATTTAAAAAAAGTACTTTGCAAGCCCTTGCTTTCGCTCCCTGATTGTTCCCTTTGTCAGTTTGTCCAAGGTCGTTGGGATCACATAAAAGTTTAATCTTCCAAGTCTCTCCAGCTTGTTCAAACTGGGTCAACCCTCAATTTTTTGTATCCTATTTTTACTTCTTTTAACGCAAAATGTTATAGTTCATAGAGAAAAATACTGGAAAATCAAATCAACAAAACCAAAATATTTTCAAAAAAAGTAATTTTTGTTTTTGAAACAGCCAAGCGTATCCCCGATTCATCGATTTTCATATCTTCGAATTAACGATGCGACTTCGTGTGTTTTAAATGTCATACGAAATTGAAACACCACATTATTTTTATTTTTGAGGAGGTGTAAAATACAATATTGGCAAGAAGTTCGCTAGTCCGCGATTCTTTTGTTAATAGCACTAAAAATGCGTCAAAAAGCGGCTTTTTTATGCCTGTGTCGAAAAAAATTCAAATTCAAAAATAAAAAGTGACCAAAGTTGGAGAAGCACACATGCGAATATCTCCATTCAAAATAAAAAATATGTCTCAGAATTTCATTATTAGGATTGATATCTTGATTTTTATATATTTAAATAATCTCGATTTCTATTAGTTTAAGAATCCAGATTGTGAATTAATTCCTCTTTAAAATGACATCAAATCATTTTTTGGGACGTCCTTCAACATATCCCCCAAGACGTCTTTAAGACAAAGGGAGGACTGGACATAGGACAATAGGACAATAGAAGGTCTTTTTGATGAATCGTGGACGTAGACGTCAATGTCCCGCAATATCCCAGGACACATAAAGACGTTCTATAGAACGTCCTTAGGATGTCTGGTGCCCACTGAATTGATGTCAATAACAATTACCTATCCGCGAAAAAATCTAACAATAACAAAAGCTTCAAGCACAATAGTACAAGAAGATAGGATTTTATCTTATTCTCAACACTGAAAAAAATAACACTGCAAGGCATATTTTATTTTACAATTCTGATATAAATGCAAGGAGCTATAATTTGAACCGCCGCGCCCCAATAAAAATCCGGTGACAGCAAAAGCTTCTAATATTAGTCAATAGTCAAAAACCAAAAAACTCATTTCTTAATGGGCACAAAAACATTAACGTCATGAGAACGTTCTAAAGACGTCCCATGTTCCGAAGACGGTCTTTGGAACATGGGACGTCTTTAGCACATCAGTTGGACTGACACAAACGTCCTAGGAACATCTTTAGAACGTTCTCAGGACGTTAATGTTTTTGTCCCTTCTGGGTTCTTTACTTTTCTTATTTTTTCATCACTGATAATAATTAAAGAATAACGCTACAATATGGAATTTTCTATTTTTTATTAGTACACGCAAGAAGCTTTTATGTATGTACTTATAAAAACCGTACTCCGTAATTATATAAATATAAATGGTTTTTATTTCACTTCAATAAAAATTAAATATTGTTGCACTTTCAAGTTTAAGGTAAAATTAAATTATATTTTATAATGCAAATTTTTATTATTGTAATAGTTGAGTTTTAAAAAGCTTCTTTCTATTTAAAATCTCATGCTATGATATCAAAACTTTTCTGTTAAATTCAAAAATAATTCTTCGTCATATTTACAAACAAAATTTAAAGAAGACATTAATAAAAGGAAATGACACGCATGAATAAGGAATATGTTTATGTGGGTAATGAGAGGAATTATTTATTTCCATTTCTATGCAAATATTATTCACAGGTTGAATAAAGTTTAAAATGTTTAAGTTTTATTTTATGAGTACATCTACATGGCAAAAGCTTTAATTTAAGCTATACCCAATGAAAGTCAGACTGGAAGAAAAGGTTCTAGCATAATGGTCTCAGAAATGATATTTTCTCATTTTTCCTTTTTTGTAACAACTTTAAGAAAATACCACACTATACATAGCAAACGTTTTGAATGCAATCCGCATGCCAATACCTTCAATTTGAGCCATCTCACAGTAGGGCAGGAACCACAAAAAGTGACCAAAAACCATGGGTCAAAATTTCAATGAAGTAGATATATTTTGAGAATCTAGACACCTTGAGTTACGTTTTTTTGGAGCATTATGTTATTTTAACTTCTTATTGTCGATGGACAAGCAAACATTAAACTTTGAAGGTGCTATGCGGAGGTTCGATTTTATGAAAAGTGAATATAATATTATCTGATAATGGTTCAAAATATAGGATTTTTTTATCGTACGTCTTCAATATGGACCACTTTAGTAAAAAAAGGTAAAAAAAAGTTATAAATTATTCTTAATTCTATTTTTGTCATGTATAATTTATTTTTAAAAAAAATTGTTTCCATAAAGCACTTTCTGTCGATTGTCCATTCCCCGGCATTCCCCTGAATATCAAAGTATGTCTCAATATGTTTTGTATTCAATAAAAAGTTGTGCCTTTTTTTGAAAAAATTCCCTCATCAAAATAGAAAATATTCCATTAAAATTTTTAAAAATCTGATGCCCGCGCCGCGGGTACATTTTCATCGCGGGCTACACGCGCGGCTCACTGATTTATCTCGTGCTTCGCGCTCGAAAATGTATTTTCCTCGAACTTCGCGCTCGGTCTTTGTATTTCCCCAACATTTGTGCACAGACCTTTTAAAATTAAAGGTCAAAGCATCGACGACTGTAATTTGGTGATTGTGAACTCTCTGTTGTTAAAGCTCCTTCGGCTTTGACGACCAGATTCTCATCACGTATCTCGTGCTTCGCACTCGATTTTGTCCTAAATGTGAACTTTTCTGCATACTGTTCAACACTTTTACATCAAATGTATATTACATTTATTTCTGTATACCTCAGCCTGGGATTGCTTATTCATATATTGCAAAATGAAGTACAAATTTCATTTATCATGATTACTTAAAGATTTGTTTCATATTTTGCATTACATTTTATTCTCAGCTACCCTGAAAAATGTATCATTTCAATAAATTTATATTATTACAAATCATAATATGCATTGGTATTGAAACATACGTATTTTTATTGTCTTGTTTTTATAATATAAAAAAGTGCGCATCCTATAAAAAAAAACAATTTTGTTATTAAACTTGTGTCGTTTTCCCATAAATTTAATTTGTTTATTTTGAATGTTCTTTTTTACGATTCAAGCTAAAAATACGCATCCAAGCGTAAAGTGGTTCTAAACAAATTTGTAGATATAATTCGGGCGACAAATTTGATTAAATATAATTTTATTATAGCTTGTGTCCTTTTTCCAAAAAGTTAATTTTTTTAAAATATATTTTTATAATATAAGTTTATAACAAATTTGTAGACCTTTTTTGGTAGAACAACTTTTGTCTTTTCAGTTTTTTCGTCTTTGTTTCGTTTTTCCATAAATTTAATTTTGTTAATTTTAATTTTTTTTACCATTAAAAGAAAATCTACTTTTCCTATCTAAAAAATATTAATAACAAGTTTGTAGATTCTTTTTGCATGAGCAACTTTTGTCTATTCATTTTTTGTGTAGCTTGCATCGTTTGTCCAAAAATTTACTTTTTTAGTTGTAATGTTATTTTTTACGAATAAAACAAAAAGACGTTCCTATAAAAAGTAATTAATAACAGATTTGTAACTCTTTTTTGGGTGAACAACTTTCGTCTTATTATTTTTTTCGTAGCTTGTGTCGTTTGTCCAAAAATTTTATTTTTTTATTTTTAATGTTGTTTTTACTAATAAAAAAAACTACGTGTCCTATAAAAAGTGATTAATAAGAAAATTGTAGATTTTTTTTGGGTTCTTCCTTTCATATCGTGCGATATTTGGCTTAAAATGTTCATTTTCGTTTGTGTTTTTGGATTTTGAAAATGCTATAACTCTGATAATTTTCTTTTTATCGAAAAAAGTCGTGAAGATAAATTGTTCGAGTTTCCAAGTACTACGAATAGCCGTACATAGAATGTTTAAACCTTGAAAAAAAATGGACTCAACAATTTGGAAAATGCTCTTACTTTTTGAATCTTCATCCAAAATAGCTGGTTAACGAACTCGATCTTTCTTTGTGTGTCAAGGCACAATCCAATCCGACTAGTCTTTCAAAAGTTATACGGTATACACATCCAAGAAAAAAAATTCTTCATTCAACAAAATCGTTTTGTTGGCCGCATTTGGTTGATTTCAAACAATATTTTAGTTATTCGTTTATTTGACCAAATTCGTTTGCTTCAATCAATCAAAATTTTTGGTTGAATCGTTTTGTTGAATTTAGAAAATATTTTATTGATTTAACGAAATTTTTTGATGGGATCTACTAGATAATCTAAGAGAGCATTTTACTAAAATCAAGCAAAAGATTTGGTTGCTTCAATCAAAATATTTGGTTAAAAGCATCTTAAAAGTGACGGACGCTTACGATTTCGGAGAACCTTATCAAAATATGTAAGTGATCTAGAAACAAAATCAATTGGGATTAGGTGATTATGTGGAAAATACGCAAGATTACTTGAATCTTTGGGTGTGCCTACGATTCCGTGATTATAGGTATTTGATAAAAAAAACAAAAAAAACAGAACGATCTCTTGAATCAAATAAACAAAGGATGCAGCACAATTTACATTGCAAATGGCTTGCCGTGGAATTTTCGAGTCTTGTGATATTTAGTAGTTTAATAAACTGCTAAATAATTCACACAAAGTGACACAATTCCATGGTAAGCCATTTACAGTGTACATTGTACTGGGTCATTTATGGTTAGATGAACTACAAGTTTTGGTTAAATCAACCAAATTCTTTCCTTAGACCAGCAAAAACACGTATTTGAATTAAGTAAAATATTCTCTTGTATCGAGCAAAATATTTGCTTGGAGTAACCAAAAGTTTTACTCGGACCAACCGAAATACTTTCTTGTATCAACCAAAAGATATGGTATCAACCAAATTATACTAACCAACAAATTTTCTTAGATCAACCAAATATATTGTTGTCCATATAACAACCATATTCTAGGGTTGATTCAACCAAATTTTTGTTCATTCAACCAAATCTTTTTCTGAATGCAGACAACGGCGACAACGACGACAGACAGACAGGCACCATAGTAAAATCGTTTTTTTTTCGGATTCAGGGGGTCTCGAAACGTGAAGATTTAAAGAAATTCGCGATAGTCAGTTTTCTCATAAAAATAATACCTTCTCATTATGATGAGAATGTAAAAATATCAAATCTCATATGTAGGATAAATCTGAAAGTGCAAGGGTCGACATGCAAATTTAAATTTAATTAATTCTATTAAGGTGAAATAGTTCACACCGGTATTTCTAAGGTTACTATAGCGAGCTATAAAAAATCTTGACAAGTTGTTTTCCTAGAAAAACAGAGGCATTCCGCATTTAATGAGACACAATTCCAGCTCGGAATAATAAGATTTCAAAAATGCTGAAACTGTACTCCAACTTCCGAGCTCTTTCCGTACGAGACGCATTTTTTTACATTGATTTAGTACACGGGGAGTTTTCGTATAACTCAAATTGAGAAACATGAAATCAAAAAACATCTGATCCAACTGTCATTACTGTTTTCTTAATTTTTGCATCGTTTTCTGAGTACTAGATATACCGACGGAATGAAATATGTAATGATAATGCTGTTCGCTTTGAATAATGCAACGTACGATACAACATGAATGAGTGAAATATAGTCTCACCAAACAAGCACTATCTACCATCGTATGTAAAATGCAAAAGCTATTTTAATTTTTGCAATCATTAAAAAATGTAAGAGATAAATTATGCCAATCGTAACTCAGCGTAGACTTTTTAAAACGTCCTTTTGCGATAACATCCTTGTAAAAAGTTTTAAAAAGTTTTTTGTTACAAAAATATTGTTATACATATTATAAATTGCTGAAAGTTTATAATTATAGTAAAATGTACTTTACTATGAAATTGCTGCGAAATTTTATATACCATTAAATTAAGAAGAGAATATTTTTAACCTTACCATAGGAAAATTAAAATGAATATCTATACATTCACTTTAATTTTTTGTTTCCACAAAGCATTAACATTTTAAATAACATATGCCTTTTTAAAAAAATACTTTATGTATCATTTTAAAAAATCGTAAATTTGTAATATTTAATTTTAAAGAAGTATTTGCATTTTTTCATTAAACAAGAATGCGTTAATTGATTTTAAGGGGTTTTAAAAGTCTTCAAAGAATTTCAAAGATTTTCGTAAGATTTTAGAAAATCTCATATACTTCAAGGGTTTTTTGCAAAGAGTTTCATGAGAAATCGCGGGATTTCCCATATTACGAAGAATTTTACGAGATTTCAAAGAATTTCAAATATCTCAAAGGAATTTCAAGGGATTTTAAGAGATTCTGAACACTTTCCACGGATTTCAAGAAATTTTCACGGGATTTCAAAAATATATTAAGGGATTTCGTGCGATTCTTATGGATGTCAAATATTTCAAACATTACCGAATATTGCAAAGCATTTCAAGGGATTTCAAAGATTTTCAAATGATTTCCAGAAATTTGTACAGAAATCAAAAGATTTCGAGGGATGTCGTCGGATTTCAAACATTTCCAACGATTTCGAGAGATTCCAAAAAATTGCAATAAATATCAAAGGATTTCAACAAACGTTTACGTACTTCAAAATATACACATAGTATTTCATAGGATTTCACGGTATATCAAAAAATATTCTGAGATTTTCTAAAGTATATATAAAAGGATTTTAAAAAATTCTATACAGGATTGCCAGGTATTCCAAAGGATTTAAACTATATTTTAAACGATTGCAACGGATTTCAAAGGATCTCAACGGATTTCCACAAGTTTGAAATGTCCACTACTTTTTCACGGAATTTAACGATATTTCCCAATCTTTTCAGGGATTTCAATGGATTTCATTTGATTTAAAATGTTTCAAGGAATTTCACAGGACTGCAAGGGATTTAAAAAGTTGTAATGAATTTCAACATATTTCCATGGATTTCAAAGAATTTTGTCGGGATTCCAAATATTTCGAGAGATTTTGTCCGTTTTCAAACGATTTAATATTTTCAAGATTCGCAAATATCGCAAGGGGATCAGATTCTATCAAATTTCAAAGATTTCAAAAAATTGCACAGCATTTTAAGGGATTCTAAAAGTTTTCAAAGAATTGCTTAGGGTTTTAAATAATTTCATAGATTAGAGAATTTTAAAGATTTCAAGGGATTTTTCTCTTCAAATGCTTAAAGATTTTAAACATATCAAAGGATTTTAGCTTCCAAGGGACTTTGAGAGTTTACACAGGATTTCAAGACTTTAAGATTTTTCAAGGGATTTCAAAGATTTCAAGGGATTTCATGTGATTTGAATACCTGTAAACAGATTTCAAAGATTTAAAAATATTGCAAGAATTTCACAGGATTTAAACAAGTTTTCACGGATATCATAAGATTTCAAGGGATTCAAAGGGGTTATAAAGAAATCTAAATTTGATTTCATGACAGGTGTGTACCAGATTTAAGAAATGGTAATCGGTTATCCCCTCAAGTTGTACTGCAAGCCATATTTGTTCTGAATTAAGTTTTCTTTTTTATTACAAAAACAATTTTGAATATTTCAAATATTAAATTTAAACTATTTAAAGAATAAAAACACTGCAAATTTAGAAACATTGAAATTTTTCATGTATCGAATTTTTAAAGCACGCTTATTATACAATACTAATTATTACCAAACAAAATAAACCATTGTTAATCAAACTTTACACTCAATTCTTCCAAAATTTTCAAAAATGAGTTTTAAAATCTCCCTACAATTGATGAAAACATACCTAGCAGTAAAATAACTTAAATTTGTGATTCTGGCATGGTATTCCTCATAAAGAAATAAATTATTTCATAAACAAAAATTACGCAATAAAACACTTTAACAAGTTGTTCACGTCACTAGTGGAAATTGCTCTTTGAGAAATCGTCATTCGTTCGAAATACTGCAGCCAGTCTGTGATTTGCGCATCCCGCAAGTGATTGGAGGAAAATGACAATACATTACCCGTGAGTTTGCATTGTAAAATTGTCGAATGGATTGAGCGCGATCAATTGCGTGCACAGAAGCAGAAACGGCGATAATATCGGCCATAAAATTTCCACTGATGTCACATGTTCCACATATTTTTGTGACTCATAAAGGAAAAAATAATAAATGATGCCTGCAAATATCTTCGATTGTTTGGAAGTAATCAAATGAATCGCCGTTCTCGTTCTCATCCCCGTCCCTGTACTGATAATCTATTTTCTATTGCTAAAATGTCTCCTCGAATTCAATAAAATTTGAAGCATTAGAGAATAACGCATGAGCAAGTCAAAATACCGGACTCCATTCTCTCAATTGTGGCGTAAAATTGCAGCCGATGAAAATTGCCCTCAATTCGAATCGCTTCAAGCGAAGATAAAAAGTTTCGAACGGAAAACAATTAGAGAGTCCGCGTCAGATAGATTTAAGCACACTGTAATTATTTAAAAAAATCCAATTTTCCTCCACATGATTTCCTTGACGAACAATTCATTTGCAAATGAATAGCCACAACATTTAAATTTAAATGACATTGCAAAATCCTTATAAACTTTTTAACGATAAAAATCCAAATATAATGGCTGCACTCGAGCAAGGTTTTCTGCAGTTTTCCTCTCCCTTGGCCTAAAGTCCAGAAAAATACGATCACTAGTAATAAAAATTCGGCTGCAAACGGTAGGGGATACTTAGTAAGGATGGGTTTCCTATACGTAAATGTCCCAAAAGGGTGTTCATGTGAATAATAAAATAAATAAATATTAATGAATTAAAGGCGAAGATTCAATAAAAACAAGAATTTTCACTAGACCATAACATCTACTTCCGGACTAGTTACATTCGTATACAATATCACGATTGTCTACTAATAGAAATAACAATTCTACCCATAAAAAATCGCTTAATACGAAGATTGAAATGCGATAAAAAATTGGAACGTTTGAAGACCTTAATTACTTATCAATTCTCTCCGAGGTTGTGCAACTTTAAAAAAAGACTCCATAGTCATGCAGAAAAGTTATATCAGTAGAAAAGATGAAGATACGCTTTAAAAATATAATTAACATTATAATATTTACTACACAACTTTAAACATTTCTGTATCAAATCTTCCAAATAACAGTGGCATAGGCATTAAAATTATTAGGCTGCACAGAACAATGACGTTGCTTTAATGCCATTATTTAAAGTGTATTGTCTATTGCTTGCAACCTAAAATTCCGCGTATACTTCTAAAAAAGCATACTGCACATTTTGATTGTGGATTAAAAGAACGTAATGTGTAACAGGATACAGTAATGCCTTCCGACTATTATCTTTACGAGAACAATGACACAAGGTTGTGCCGTAGAATTTTGTCTGTCACCTCTATAAATTAAGTTCGCTCAGCCGAAACGCTTGGTTCTTAATCCGCACAACTTTGGCAAAATACGCAGAGTATACTGTTAATGAAAAAGACAAAACAAAACAAAAAATACTATACTAAATACATTATTGTATCCTGTCTCTTGTACATGTTAAATAAAATCACATTTGAAAATATCTTGTACATTATCTTTGGGAACCCTCCACAGAAAATGGACTCTCAATTACTTGTGCATCACAATTCACAAAACGACTAAATTCGTTGATTAACGCAGTGGAAACTGTAGACTTTAAACATATAAATTTTAGAACTTCTACGCACTTTCGCAGGGTTATCTGGCATCCGATTACCATTACATTTACACAAAGGCAACAATATATCACTTTCCTTTCCTTGAGTTCCAGGCAAGTTGAATAGCCCAAATAGCTAAAGGCCTCATGTAACCTATTGCGCGATATAATTTGTTCTCGTACAATGCTTCCGGGGTTTCAAACCCCATACCGATTTTCTCGTAAACAGTTCGATAAGCTCCTTCCGCTGTACTAAACCCCTCCTTGATCATTCCCTGAAACAAATTATTTAGTATTAGCAGTAAATGCATGCGCGCAAAACGCGCGTTCACGTTCCTGGATTTTTATTTCCTAATATTTAAAAAAAAAAAACTAATCCATCATCAAAGAAATTTTCAAATTTTTGAAACAATAAGTTATAAATATACATGTATATTGAACCATTTTTAATTGAAAACGTTCCACATCAAACAATTTTAGATTAGATCAAATTTAGAAAAATGAACAATATTTCAAATGGAATGAAAAGGAATTGAACTTATATAATTTCTAACTAAAAACTTTTAAAATTGAATAAGGGACCGTTTGAAAAATACTTCTTTTATCTGACCCTCCGTCCCTAACGCTTTTTCTACAGAAACTGTATGTAACTTTAACATTATCGTAACACTTGAGGTACTGAGGTGACCCCCCCCCC
>CAKNWW010046570.1:0-12595 GCA_932074435.1 Andricus kollari
AAGAACTGCTTTTTCATTTTTAATTAAAATCTATTTTTCTTGAAGTATCAATTATCACATGTTTCATATAGTTCATTCTTTTGGTTAAAAATTCATCATTTTAGTTGAAAATTCGTTATTTCTTTAGGTTAAAAAATAATTTTTTAAATTTAAAATGTAACTATCTTGTCACAAATTCAAGTGATTGGTTCAAAATAAACGTTTTTGTTGAAAATTCATAATCTCGGGATAAAAATTGAACTGTTTTGTAGAAAAATCTTCTTTTTGACTTAAAAAATCAACAAATTGAAAATTAACTCTCTTAAATGAAAATTCAACTACTCCATTCTCAGTTAAAATTTATCTTTTTAGCATAAAACTTCAACTAATTAGTTAAAAAATCTTAGGAACGAAAGAAATATAAACCAAAAATTAATCAAATAAAATTTGGGCTAAAATCACATCCATTATTCAAACTATTTAGTTGAAAAATTATGTAATTTGTTGAAAATTCTTCTTTTTTGGTGTAAAATGAATCATTTTGGTTAAATATTCAACTATTCGGTTAAAAATGTATGTATTTTGTTGAAAATCCGTCTTTTGAAGTGGAAAATTAATCTTCCGTGTTTTAAATTTATTTTTTGGTTGAAAATTTGATTATTTGGTTAAGGATTTAACTACTTTGTTAAAAATACGTCCTTTTTCGAGAAATTCAATTGTTTTTGATTTATAATGAAAATCATTTCTTGATGAAGAAGTGCGAAAATATTTTTCAAGGTAAAGTACAGAAATAGCGGCATTAGCAGACAATTGTAAGAAAATAAAGTCATTAGTGTCATTTTTTTCTCAAAAAAGTAGAAAAATAGTCTCATCGCTATAAGGACGTGTCAAATAGTGTCACTAGCGTTGTGAGTCCGAGGCCTAATATTGTCAAACATGAAAAATTCCATTTTTAAATGTTTTTTCCTGAAATTTTCAAATTTGAAAATATTTATTTCGAGTTATTGAAATTTGAAATAATTTAATTTCGGTTTTAAATGATACTTGAAGTCTTCTAAGAAATTCGAAATAATTTAATTTGGGTTTTAAATGATACTTAAAGTCTTCTAAATTAGATTCATTTAATTTGAAATACTTTTTTAATTTTAGGTGCTCAAAATTGAAAATTGTTCATTCTTTTCTTCCACAAAATCACTTGTAATAAACTGTAATTTTTTAAAAGAAATTCGAAGTTGTGTACCACTCGAAAAAATTTAATTGGATTTGATTAAGTATAAAATTTTAAATCCAAGGCGGAATTTTACTGCAGGCTAAGCAGGAAAGCATGGTCGATGGTTTTACTTATCCTTGCATTCAATCTTTTTTAAACCCTTTTTTCACCATTTCAAACATAGGATGTCGCTCTATTCGGAAGATACTCGCAAATTATATGGAATACTTTTAGCAAATAAAAGAGCAAATAAAAGATAACGATACAGAGACGACTCAACATCAACATTATATTAGACGTCCAAGTGCTTGTGTCGTATGTCATGCCAACTTTATTTGAGATTTAGTTTTTTTTCTAATTTGTTAAATTTAAAAACTCATTCAGTGCAGAATAAAATATTTGTAAAGACAAGAAAAAATTAAAGAAAACAAGTGCTTGCGACAAAAATGTAAAATTGAGTGACGAACAGACAATAAGAAATAAATAATTGTAAATTTGAATATGATTACATGTCGCAATTTATCATTCAAAGAATATCGCTTCATAAATTTGTCTAATCTCTAACTGACACACTAATTAGAAAAATTCTATTTGTAAATGCATGAAGTTAGCATTACATAGGCCGCACGAGAAGATTTTGTTTTAGAATTACATACACAATATTACTAAATTCTTTGTTTGACCAGAAAAGCATCCAATAAATAAATAAAATATGAATAAGCAACATTTTTTAAAACTATTAATGGTTTAAAAACGATTTTCACTAAATATACATCTAAAGTTTTAGCAATGGCATACATGTTTATAAAACAGTAAGAATTATGGAAAAGTGTATAAAATAAAAGATGGAATATATTGTGACACTTGTGTTGGTGATTTCTTAAAACTAAAAAAGTGAAGGTGATGAGTATCCCTGCGTGTTGTTGTGGAAGAAAAAATTTTCTTAAAACTAAATATGTACCAAAGAGAAATAAGAGGAAAAATCGAAAAATAAAAACTAAAACTACTGGATTTCTACGTTTTACAATCAGCATGCATATTCTACTACTACAGGATAATTCTAGAATAATTTTCGGCTACATAATCTTATTGCATTCACCAAATTTCAAAAATTTGCAAACAAAAACTCGATAAAATTGTTTGAAACTAAAAGATAATCACTATATTACTTTTTCATCAAAACATATTACCATCAATAAATAATTGTTTTAAATTAAGAAAGGAAATATTTAAAGAATTATCAATTCAAAAAACATTTTTTAACTACATTAAGTTTATATATGCAGATCAAAGCAAATTTAACAAAAATACTTCTTCAATATTGCATTAAAAAGAAATAAAATTTCTTTTTAATGCAATACCATCTTTAGAAAGGAAAAGCTTTATCTTGGAGTAAAAACAGTTCTGTGGCTGTTTTTCTCCCAACCTTGAAGATTAGAATTTCAAAAGAGAGCAAAACCACGTCACACAAATGTTAAGCAGCCAAAAAAATCAGCATGGAAAGAATTCAGGAGATTGATTTTCTAAAATTAAATTAAAAAAATATTAAGAAATGCGCAGAATAACCATTTCCACATTTCGAATTGATATTGTTTGAGAGTTGATTTTTAAAAATGCATGAATATTTTCTAAATTCTAGTTTCTCAAATGTTCATTCTATCTAAATTTATTTAACCCTTTTAACTAATTTTTGCTTATGCAAATTTGGTTTTCACGTAATTTTTTATTATTTTTAATAATCATTAGTTATAATTTTTATTTTTCCGAATTACCATTTGTCTTAATTTTATTTCTCCAAATGATTATTTGCTATCACTTTTATGTATCCTCATTTTTATTAATCTAATTTCTATTTTTCAGAATTGTAATTTGCCATAATATTTATTTATCTGAATTACAATATTGCATTATGTTTGTTTGTCAGAATTGATATTCGACATATTTTGTCACTATCCGAATTATAATTTCATATTATTTTCATTCATCCAAATAGCTACATAACATAAAATTCATTATGGGGGTAATTGAATTTCATGTTATGTGGCTATTCTTAAAAAATGAAAAATATGTCCATTATGTCAAATAATAATTTCGTTAGATTCAAAACATAATAAAATTTAATTCGAAAACAACAAATGCCAATTTGGAAAAATGAAAATTAGGGTAAATAGTAATTCGGTAAAATGAATGTGACGACCCATGGCAATACGCCCTTAGGGTAACTCTTTGAGCTTGACAACAGCGCCACCTAACACGTACTATTGGGTATCTCAAAGTTATTAGAGCAAAGTTAATGCAAACGAACAGGGAATATCAATTCAGTTTAATCAAAAATATTATACCAATGTATAATAATAGTTCCAAATTGGTGGCGCTGTCGTAGCTACCCAACAGGCGTATTCGAGAGAAAACAAAACATGCCAAATGGTACTTCGGATATTTGTGGAATATGATGCGCTTTTTGACGAATAAGTAGTAACAATATCCTCTTGAAGCACCCTCTCTAATATTTCTTACCGCAAAAAATGTTCGTCGACGACCACGCGTGCATGCACATGCCAAATTTTGGCAAGGAAGGACCAGCACACTACAGGTTCGGTGGTAAATGGTACATGGGACGAATGGACTACCGCAGGATCAAGCTCACCAATCCAAGAGAAGCATCAAAGCAAATGATAATAAAAGAAGCATAACTTACGAGAGACCGACGAAGAACGCGAGAAGGGGCCATTTTCATATTGGACGGCCGGGATGGGCTCGAACGCACACTCGCCTGCGCTCCAGATCAGACTTTTTTGTAGTGGATGGTAGACGTTCGTTTCGTGGTACAAAAACTAGTGAACGATCAGTCTGTCGGCTAACCAACGGATTTTGAAACAACATTTTGTGCAGTACAATTGACATTTGTCATATCAAACAAGTTTCCTACTAGAAATTCTTTTGGCTCTTGAATTATGCCTACAGTGTAAATTGAAGTCAAGCCTGGTGCAGTGAAGGGCAGACGACGTTATTCAAATGAGTTCTACGACTTGTGCGTGTATTACAACTTTTCAGAAACAATGGCACAAAAAGAGAATCCAAAGATCAAATTTTTTAATTCAATTTTTAGATTGATTTTTTTTTGAATAAATAACAGAGCTGGGCAATATGCTGTAATTGCACTTTAAGTAAATTAAAATGATTAATTACTCCAATAATTTCTCCATGGGGCTGTCAATTCACGAATTGAAACATTAGTATTTCTGAAAATAATGAATACGGCATCTTAAAAAGGATATTTTCAAAAACCCGAAGAGGGAGTTAAAAAGCAATAAAGAAGAGAATAATAGTAAAGAAAAGAATAATAGAAAAGACAATACTAATGGAGCAGTTAAAATTTGAGGTTAAAAATCCAATATGGAGGATCCAAAATTTAAAAACTCAGTTTTCTAATGTTTTTGAGGTACAAATTACTGAAAATGATGCATTATAATCCGATTTCATAATGTGCATCGAGCTGTAAAATTTTTAGGTTAGATTAGAATTCAGAGACCTCACAAGTCTGCAGGAATTGACTCACCCAAATCGCATAAGTGTTTTGCAATTTTCGCAACCATATTGGATGTGCCATTTTTAATTCTGAGATTAGACATGTTCCCGTCAAAATTTAGTTGAACTAGAATTTAAAAAATTCTTGCCAGCGGACTTCAAGCGACTTTAGCATACCTCGAAGCTACATAGTAGTGACCTACCCAAGTTATAGCTGCGCAGTAGCGCTCTAAGAAACTTATATCCGCGCAGTAGAGTTCTACGCAAGATTAAGCTGCGCACTACTGCCCATAGTACTTTCAGCTGCGTAGTTGCTTTTGAAAATTAATGCCCAGCACTGATAAATAAAATACTACTTTAAAAAGCTCCCTTTGCACCATCATTTCCAAAGTGACTTGCGTGTGCGTCGAGTCAAGTCAGGTCGAAGAAGAGCGTCGAAGAGTCGCAATTCCTTCGTTCTAAAGGCACTGGTAACAAAAAGGGCAGTGGAGCAAATAACTAGTAGTAACGTGGTGTTTAGCACAGCAGAGAAGATACCCTAGTCTGGAGATCGCATTTCCCAGTAGCGAACTTGATCTGCCTGAAACTCTCGTCAACGATATTCAATGAAATATCGAATATAGTCCACTAGTTCCTCAAGGAAGGTCGCTTCAAGGATCTGCAATCTCGCTCACGTGGAAGATAGAGTGTGTCAGTGTAGGTGTTTTGGCTGACCCTGAATTGGACGATTGGTCGAAGCGACTATCCCTAAGAGAAAGGATGTTTGGCCTTGCTGAACTAGGTTGGACCGTTGGAGAGTGGTGATTTCAGCAGCTGCCAAAATGATAGCTTGACGGGCCGTACCTTTCCGGTGTCGGTATCGACGGAAGCGCGCGCCAGGCTGTGAGATCGACGAGCGGGAGCGGATGGTCGACGTGGGGGAGTCACAGGAGAGGAGCTCCCTAGGTGGTTGGACTCCAGCGAGTCCCTCGCCCGGGAGAGCAAGGATGACTTGTTCAGTGAGTCTTTACTGGAATTGTTGCGTGGCAAGGACTTATTGAGGGAGTCCCTTCCGGCTTCCTTGTTCGCGGCCCCGTTGGTCCTCTCGGTTGTTCTCGACAGGCTCTTGTTCAGGGACTCGCGACTGGTGTCTCGCGTCTTAGAGGAGAAGATCTTGCCCGGCAGACTGTCGCGACTAGAATCCCTCGCCGTTCTGGTGGTCAGCGACTTTAAAGATTCTTTACTGTCGTTTCTACCGTGCGGCGTTGGAGGTTTAGAAGTGGCAGTCTTCGCGGCACCAGGTAAAGGGATTCGACTAGGTCTCCTACGCGGTGATGGCTTCATTTCGAGGGCTTGATGATGGTCGCGAGCAGACTCTGTACTGCTCCCAGGCTCGGGGTAATTCTGCTCGCATCTTGGCTGCTCCGCATCTGCTTCTGGATTCGGATCTCCTTCCGTGGACGGACGCTGCTGAAACCGTTCCAGAACTCTGACACGTGCTCGCGTTCCTTCTAGTTCGATGTTCCGCTCCGCAAGCTGAAAACAGATAAATTATTATTCTAAAGTTTTACTTTTGTAAGGTTATATTCAATAATTATATGGACTTTCCGACTGATATGAAATTGTGTCAACTCGAGTTTTATATCATATACGAGTCGTTTTTTAAATCACTTTGATCAATAGTCACAATTGACGTCAGCAAAACTAGAATGAATGAATGCTAACAGAAGATTCTATATGGTGGATAAAAATATTTTAAGTAGAGTACTCACTTGAAATCTGAGGTCATCGTTTTCCTCCCGGGCTTTGTCTAATCTTTCCGAGAGCGTTTCGGTGCTTTTTTCAACCTCGTCCAGTCTTTTTTGTAAGGCCTGTAAAAAGAAAACACTTAAATGCTACCGGAACAATTTTTAAATCTAAGCAGTGGATTACTCTATTGAATAGATAAAAACTAACCTGATTATGGACGGTTGTAGTGATGAGGTGTCGCTGGAGTTCAAGAGAAGAATGCTCTCTCAGGATGGCGGCAATTTTCTTGGAATCCACATCTCTAACATTTGCTACCCTCGTGGGTGAAATGAGCACGGAATCCAGTGCGCCCAGTCTTGCTCTCCTTTCGTTAACATTAGCTTCTACATTCAAGTCCTCAAAGGACCTAGCGACCACATTGGCCACTACATTTTTTTCTATAGTCCTTGTCCTAAACCTATTCTTCTGCGCTTTGCTGGAGAGCACTGGGGCGAAAGCGGATCCCTTGCTCCTGATATTATTAACATTATTACTCTTCGGCGACGAGGATGGAATGGCTGGTGAAATCGGCTGAATCCTCTGCGCGCCAGGAGTATGAATCGCGTATGATCCATCCAAGGTACCGGTCCGCAGATGATCTTCAAGTCCACTTCTAATGGCAGAAAGAGCCGCCAACTCGGACTGAAGTTCCTGAGCACGTGCTCGACTCGATATCGTCTCCGCCTCGAGTTCCGCAACCTTGTCCAGGAGTTGCAACTTCTCTCTTTGAAGTTCAGCCACCTGAGTGTTCTGCTCACTCGAAACCCTGTCGATGTCGTCGCTACTCCCGGCGTCATCTTCCGAACCAGTAACTCTTTTCACAGCCTCTAAAACGTCGCCCGAAAGACCAAAATCCTCCGAGGCTACACTCTCCAAACGTCCTTGAAGACTCTCGACCTCCTCTCTAAGACGAATTCCTTTACGGTGAATAACGTCTAAGAGATTCCATAGTTCGTCCTCCGCCTCGTCCAGGACGGGACGCGGACTAGGTGGCCTTGGTATCGCCGTCGAGGCGCTGTCCTTAGAAGAAGTCTCCGTGCTGAAGCCAGAATCCTGAACGGTCGCGCTGTTCTTGTTACCTCCGCTGTGGGAGTTGCTACGGCTTCTGGGTAAGGATGACGAGGCCGAAGATTCGCCTTCCCTTGGAACTCGTCGCCTCACCTTTCCTGGCTCCCAATCACTTATTCTACGAGAGGATGGACTGGACAAAGGTAAGGGGATGTGAGAACTCTGCGTGGAGGACATCACGGATGCGTTCGCCGAGCTGGAAGTTGCCGCCGAGACCGCCATCTTGTGCCGGAGGTTTGGGAACGTCTCGATGACGAGGTCCCGAAACTCGAGGAGAGCGCCGACCTCATTCTGCAGCTCTTGGAGCGCCACCAGGGACTTGGCCTGCTCGTTGATCAAGTAGTGAAACGGCCCAGGACGCAGGGGTATGCAATCCATACCACCACCTCCGCTCACCACCACGCCATCTGTTGATCCACTGCCACACTGCTGAAAAAGAGAAAAAGGTTTATTAGTATTTTTAATAGACTGGGAATTCAGATAAATAATTTCAAAGATGTTTTCTAGAAAATGTTTCATGAATTTGGTAGTTTTATAATTCTGGGTTCTCGGGAGCCAAGTCCTCACCAAGCGCCCGTATGGTTAAGCTACGCCCCCTAGGGCTTGGCGGGAAATATCTCTGATGCCACACTCAAGGCACTCACCGAATTTGGAGGTAATGAAAAGGAGAGGCGCTTGGTGGTGAAAGGGTTCGTGTTTAAGCTAAATTATGGCATCTATTGAACTTGTTTCCTAGTGTAAAAGGCTAAATCACTTTTGCAGAAGACTAAGCGCAAGGAACTGATTTTCCACGAAAAAGCTTCGCGAAACGCCAGATATCGTCGTGTCACTTAGTCTGATTAGGCCTTTTTGTTGAAACCTTAGGCAGTTGGTATTAATCGTGATGAATATTCCTGCTCGCATTCCGTGCAAAGATCTTGGAAAAAACCTGACAATGAGCATCGGGCAAGTGAAGTCAACGAAGCATAAATGCAAAGAGGATGGACACACGCATTCTATTTGCTTTTACAGGCGCACATATGCAGTTACAAGGATAGCCTAGGCATATTATTTCATGCAAGAAAGTTCGCTGATTTCACTTCTAGGATCGGATGCTTTATTGCAATGAGTTGTGATTGTACTTCGATAAAGAAACTTAACATGAGAATCGGCAGAAAAAATGGTTTATTGTGTTAAGAACTGAACTGGAATTCTACCAGGGAAACCTCATGCAGGTTTCAAGAATAAACACGAGTCTAAACGCCACCTATTTAATTCAACAATATTTTACTTTTTTAGAGCCATGTCCAAAACATTAAAATTTGGTTTCAAATATATCACTGGTGAATAATAATATTTAAAATTAAATAGCTGGACCATTGCATCTAATTTGTAATTGTACATTAATGCAGTTTAGTTCTAATCAGGGTGGTCACGCAAAGCACAGAAAAAAACTCTCGGTAATTTCCTGATTTTCGAAACATTTTATCCATTATTTGAATTAATTAATTTGAACCTTCAAAACGAAACCATTTTTAATTTTAAGAATATTCAAGAAAAAATCTCCAAATTAACAAATCAGATTCGGAGCCATTCAGAAATGAACAATTTTAAACTCAAAAGTTCAATATTGTACAAATACACATACAAATACTGAACAATATCAAAGCAAGTCATCAAAATTCCAAAAATTTTATTCGGAATGTAGAAAATCAAAAGATACAACTCCGACGACTTATAGACAGTCTGGTCTCATCATCAGACGTTACTTATTACAATTGGAAAAAATTTGTAGAAAATTGTTTCATAGAAAACCAAGCAGAGAAAAACTTAACGTGCGTGTCCATATGTATGTTAAGAATTGGCTAAGCTTGGTTCTTAGTTCTGTAGCAAAAGTAATGTAAAAAGACTATTGGCAACGTTCTTGGTGTCAATTATACAAAATTGAGCGATTGAAATTGTCTCATTTATAAATTTTCAATAAAAAATAATTAAATTTTCAACATTTTCAATTGAATAACTTGACTATTTAAGCTTTTACTTGGAAATTCTTCCATTTTCAACAATAACAATTTTTAACTAGCCAGTATTTAACGCTTCAATTAAAAATTGTACAACTTGAAGCGTTTTCAATTTGAAATTGTCTAATGCCCGAAATTTAAAAATAAATCCATTCGATTTTGAATGCAGTGAATTCTTAATCGTTTAACTATTAACAGGTTTTTATTTTTAAATTGCAGAACTTTGAATCATTTGAATTTTAATAGAAAAATATTAAATTCTCTAATCTAAAAATTGTACTAATTTGAACGCTATTTATTTAGATGTGGTCATCCTAATTATTGAAATCAATTGAAAATTCCTTGAAATCTTCTAAAATATCCTAAAATCTTCAAATTTTTCAAAATCTTTGAAGATACCTTGAAATTTTTGAAAACCCTTGAAATCCATTAAAAAATTATAAAATTCCGTTAAATGACATGGAATCTGATGGTAATCCCTGAAATCTTGGAAAATGTATTAAAATACCTTGAGAGCTTTTGAAATCTCTTGAAATCATTAAAATCCTCAGAAATCTTATAACTTTATAGATCCTATAAAATTTTTCCATATCTTCAGAAAATATAGTACATTCTTTAAAACCGTTTGAAACTTTTTTTTCAAGTCTCTTGAAACCATTCAAATCCTTAGAAATTCCTTTAAAAATTTGTAATCTTTTGAAAATGCCTTGGAATTTTTTTTTAAATTCGAAAATATTTCAAATCCTTTGAAATCTTTTCAAATCCCTTAAAACTTTTTAAAGATCTTGAAATTTCCTTGGAACTTAAAAAAATACCCTAAAATCTTTAAAATCCTTTGGCATTCCTTCAAATTATGTAAATCTATTCAAAATTCCTTGGAATCTTTGGAAAACCCTTGAAACCTTTAAAAGCTGTTGAAAATCCCTTGGCATTTTTAATGTACTCTAATTTTTTTTAATCCTTTGAAATCTCTTTAAATTACTGAAATCTGTTCATAATTTCAGGAACGTTTTAAAATACCCTACATTATTTCAAAGGAATGAAAGAAATTTCAGAAATAGGTATAGACTTGAATTCAATATTGTTTAAGCTACGGGTTAACTTATTAAAAGGAAAGTGTCTAAAGTTATCTTTTTATTTTAAAAAGTGACAAAAAGTGATTTGAGCAAAAAAATTACTAAAAGTGACAGACTTGATTATTCTTGACATTTGAAGTGATGCTTCTTGCAGAAATTCCCTTCCTTTTGCAATTTTCTTTTCAAAATACCTGCCTTCCCTGATCAACAAAATTTTCTGTCTTTTCCGTGATTACCAAGTTTCCTGATGTGCGGCCATCCAGAATTTAGAGAGCGTTCAGAAAATAGAGGGGCCAACCACATTAAAAAAAATGCAGGCCATTTCCCGGGTTTTCCGGTCATAAGTTGAATTTTAAGCGTTTATAATAACAATTATTTAATACTAATTACTTTATTATATAAAATTTGAAAAGAATTAAACATTTTAGAACTGCAATGTAAAATGTATGATGCGAATAATTGTAAAAATAATTTCAGACTTCACAGTCTAAAATTCTCTTAAACCAGGGGAAATACCGTGCTTTTTAAAAGAAAATAGTGGAATATAGCGGTGTAAATTCTTTTAAAAAGCATTAATGTAGGTACCATATTAAGCAAATAAATTTTCAACAAAATAGAGTTTTCTAGTAAAACGTCTAATTTTTGTTTAAACATTTGAATTTTAAACCCTAAAAGATGAATTTTCAACCATACAGTTGAATATTTAACCAAATAGTTGAACTTTCAAGGAAAAATACGAACTTTCAACAATTAATTTGAGTTTTTAATGAAATTGTTTAATTTTCAACTTAAGAAGATGAATCTTCAACCAAATGAACGAATTTTCAAACAAAAAAGATTAAACTTTACCCAAAAACAGTTGCATTTTCAACGAAATAATTGAATTTTTAATTTAAAAGAACGGATTTTCTATCCAAAAAGACAAATTTTCATCAAATAAGTTTAATTTACGACCAAAAAGGATGAAATTTTAACAAAATAGTTGAATTTTCAACAAAATAACGAAATTTTCCACTAAATAGTATAATTTTTAACCAAAAGTGATGAATTCTGAATTCAAAATATAATCGTAAACTTTCCAAATAAAAAGAATTAACTTTTAACCGAAGAATATGACTTTCATAAAATAATTGAATCGTCAACAAAATAATTAAATCTGAACTAAACAGTAGAACTTTTAACCTGAAGAGATGAATTCTGAACCAAAAATATGATATGTACTGATCAATTCAAAAAATGTACCTTTCAACCAAATAATATGAATTCTCAGGATTGTTAACCAAAAGAGATGAATTCTAAACCAAAAATATAATATTAGATTTATGAATGGAAAAGAATTATTTTTCAACCAAAAGAGATGACTTTTTTACCAAAAGATAAAATTTTAATCCAAGAGGATCAATTTCCTATCCAAAAAGACGAATTTCCAACAAAACAGTTGAATTTTCGACCAAAATAGATGAATTCTGAACCAAAAATATAAGAGTAGAATTTCAATTAAAAAGAATTAACTTTAAACCAAAAATAGTTGGATTTTCCAATTGGATTCTGTTAATTCAGTTCTCATTTAAATAAACAAATGAGAACAATTGGAAAAGGGGGGAAAAGATCAATTTTCTTGAAAAGAGGGGCAAAAAGATTCTTAAAAAGCAGTGAAAATTCGGAAAAATTCTGTCGACCGTAGTTTAGGATATATTCGCGTTTCTGTGATCCAGAATCTAAAATATTGATTTTGAATTTTCAATGGGAAATCATACTTCACTCAGTGCTCTATATTAAATTATACTTTTATGTCCCTGAAATGACTGGAGGTGGATACATTTTATATTTGAAAACATACCAGTTATCAGTAATTAATGATATAAATTTAGGTCACCTACGTAATTACTATATTAAGACAATATTTATTGCAGAAGTAAAAACGAATTTGAAAAGTTCCCGTTTTTCAAACAGATTCCCTGCAAGTT
>CAKNWW010046579.1:0-10414 GCA_932074435.1 Andricus kollari
ATTTTATGTAATAATACTTTACACGATAGTAACACAAGAAAATTTGTAACTGAACAAATGTTCTTTTCTTTCGGTTTATATACATGCCTGATAATTTTATATATGTGCAGTTATTATCACGAATGCCAAAATGATTATTCATTGATAATATGAAAGGGGTGGATGACACCTAATTTAGGGGTATTTTTAATAACACTGATGATTCTTAATATAATTTATTATCAAAACAAGATGCTTGCAGCAACAAAGTTCAAAATCTTAAACTATGTATATGTCATATGGCGAAGCATTCTAGGGGTAGATTTTCTAAATTATATGATACTCTAGAGTCCAGAGGGTAAGTGTTTTTACAACTCACGCTAATATTGTGATACAGCATCAATTAGAACAAACACCAACCTAACCCCCCTTGTGTGTGATAAGAATATGTACATATTTATATAATTTATAATCTGTGCAATAAAGATAAATAACATAATTATGACAGTGCGAACCCTAGTTTAATAGTACAACTGTTTCAAACTCCCTCACTCCCTCTCGACGTTACTACAGTCCTTTGTAAATACCGCATTCTTCTGCAGATATAAATGGAATATTTTTAGTTTATGTTCCAATAAATTTTGTAATTCTGCTAAAAGCTACAAATTACTACTCAAAGTAGTGAATATTAAAACAGATCGCTTCTACTCCTCCATTGCAAAGTACAAATAGTAAAATAGAATGCACCCAGAAAAAGATTCTCTTCATTCAAAAAAATCGTTTTGTTAACCACATTTTGGTTGATTTCAGAAAAAAAATTGGTTGAATAATCACATTTTTTTTAGTTAAGCGCTTTACTAAAATCCAGAAAAAGATTCGAACAAATAGTGCAGCAAAAGGTTTCTCCGTGCATCAATCTTAAAAATTAGGTCTAAAGCTTATTGTATTTCGATTAAAGAAGTTTGTATATGTTGTCCAACGGTGAAAATAAAAATTATATTCACTGATAAACTATATCAGTCGAGATAATTGTATTCAGATAGCATTTATAATATAGTTTGCGGTTAAATGTCAGCTTTGCAGTAGTATATTCTCAATTCTCGCCACGCAACGTCGCGTGGTACAGGACGATCGAAAGTACAGCTATAATAGTGGTATAAAAGACTTGTAAGGTGGCCTAGTCTGCTTAGTTGTTAGAAGTACATGATTACAGTATTACACCGCATACCATATACCATTATTTAGCACTTTTTTCTGAAAAAAAAACACTTCGTACCGAAAATATATGTACTCTTTAAGAATATGTATGCAGAAAACTAAAAAAAATAATTGAGCTGTTTGGCCTTCATATTACAACTACGATTTCCCCATGCTTTTCATGGCCCTTAATACTTGGGTATGAACAAATTATATTCATCAATTAAATCGTTAGGAACATGTTCAGTCCCCTTCTAGTTTTCTTCATTATTGGGATTGCATGATGTCATTTTTATTTTTTTACCAAGGGAACGAAATCGCAGAATCGCGAACTGCGCATGCACTGCCAGTTGTTTTTCCGATTCTTCTGACATCGAATATTTTCTGTTCACTCTACAGACATGCAACATTTCACTTTTTATGCAGGTAATAATTATTCTAGATGATATAGAATCTTAGACAAGATTTTACCTCTCCCTTATAGGAAACAGTACGCAATCGCAAAATGACACAACGAAAAAATGCTTGAAATACTCGTATAATACTTACACTATACAAAAATTCTGTTAGAAACTTCCAATAAATGTATTGGAAGTTTATTTCCGAAACGTAAGATAACGTTACAATACATGGTATTATAGTTTTCAAATGCTGGTATTGGCATGCTTCCTCACATGTATCGGAATTTTACAATATCTAATAGACTTCGGGCTACAATACATCACTGTTAGAAAAATCTGTATTAAATTTAATACAAATGTATATGAAGACATTTGCATAAACAGTAGTTGAAATTTAATATACATTAAAATATGAATAGCAGTACACTTTATATTAAATTTAATATACAGGTCGGTATAGCAGCGTGCTTGAAAACTCATAGTGCTTTTATTTCTTTAAATCTTATCAAATATTCGGAATTGAAGTAATAACCTAGAATTCGTCCATTGAATTGCTTTTTATGATTAAAGTGCAACGTACACGTGGAACTCTTTCCAAAATTTGCCCTGAATGGTAGAAATTTAATGTGAGTAAAGTTGATTGTAGGTTAGACCTCTCATTTATTTACGTAATGGCACTTTTCGACTTCAAATCCATTTTTATTTTTGATTAATAGTAAGAAGGTATCATGTTTTATTATTAAGAATCGAAAATTACTGCTAATTTAATTTTGATTTTGTGTAAAATGGAATTATCTGAGCGATTATCACGAATGTATATGAAATTTAATAAACACGTACCTAAATAGCGATTTCATATGCTTGAGATATGAATTTTAATATACATTGATATTTTAAATTTAATACTATTTTTAACAGTGATGTATTGGAATACTCGACGGTGACTCTACGAATTATGACACTTACAATGCATGTACTGCAATTTCGTAATTCCAATACCGTCTTTGCAATATTACCTTGCGCTTGTATTGTAGATGTGGTGTAAAATCCTGAGAATTTTTATAACTGTGTAAATTACCCCTAAGCTAAACCAACAGAGTATCAAAAATTTGCGACATCACTCAATTTTATGATCCTTTCAGTTATTTCAACATTAATACCTCACTGATTTATAAATTTAGAGATAAAATTATATTATATAGTAAATCTATCCATATATACATATATTTATACATATATACTGAAACATCGTGTAGACTGTTAATTAGTTCTACTCCCACGAAATTCTCCAAACAGCAGTTTACTCTCTACTTAAAGAAAATGAGGACCTTTATCGGTATTCTGTTATTCACCTTTGTGGTTTTGCCTAATTCTATTGGTAAATATAATCATAATAGTAATAATAATAATACGATAACAAAGGAACCAAAGTTTGATCCCTAGAAGAACTCTATGGGATGATTCTAATGCTGCTCTAAAAAGGTTTAAGTTAAGAACATGAAAAAAGTACAGGTTAAGAACCTCTCCATAACTTAACTTTTTATCGAAAATAAGACTTTTATATAGTTGGACTCAATCAAAAAGCTGCATCTCATGGTGTTAATAAAATTTGAAATTGTTTATAATAATTAAATGCAAAGAGGAATTAAGTCATTGAAAACTGAAGTGACGTAGCTTCGATATACCGTAAAAAGGACGTCTAATACTCTCAAAAATGGTTTATTGCAGAGAATTCTTGTAAAGAAGCCTTTTGTGTCATCAAAAATCGGATACCTAGGCAAATAGCGTCCTTTTTAATAGGAACGTGAATTTCTTATTCTGTATGAGTCTCGCTACAACGAAGATGCAGCGAAAATTGGATGTATGTTTCATTATACGCCCTTTTACTACCAGTACAACTTGTGCATTTCGGACTTGACTCAATTTTTATTCAATTTTATTGGAAATTATTAAAATTTTAAAATAATTCTTATAATAATGAATGCAAAATGATTGATTTGCTTAGAAATTATGTACAGCTTTTTAAAAAATTCCATACAAAGCCGTGGCTTGACACAAAAACATTTTTTCTTAAATATCTCCGTTCGAACCGAAATTGCACAGAAAAGCTGAGGATTCAGTAAAGTTGCGGCTCAAGTAAAAGTTGGAATCATTTAGAACTGGGACTCCAATAGAACTCTTTTTGAGGGTTCCTTTTTAGTTCGTTGATATCCGATAGATGGCTATTCATATTTTCAACTGCGCATGTGCCAAAAAGCTCGGGATTATTTGAACTGAATAAAGACTATGAATAATCATACAGATAAATATTAACAAACATTTTTTTTTCTTTTTAAAATAAATTAAATTGAATGACATAAGTACCTACCTTCCTCAAAAAATGTAATATTAAAGTAATATTGCAAGTGTATATTATATAATTTTAAATAGTACCGCGCTTTTTTGGTACATGCGCCATTGAAAACGTCGAATTTTCCACATAACCTTAAAAACTGTCATATTTCATGTGCACAATCTTCCTCTCAAGAATGACTAATATCTATCATTTTAGTTTCTTCATTACATTTTTCCCAGTGCACTTTAAGTTAATTCGAATCACAAAGTTAAATGTACACCATAAACTTCTAACGTCTTCGTAGTGAGGCAAAGCTGAAGTGAAAAAGGGCTCCATTGGAACCGTTCCAATCCATACTTTGAGTTCATTTGGAAACCATTTATCATTGTGGGTTCCTTTTCAGCAAGAGAAGTTCGTTTTTGTTGCAGCTCCTTTGGAACCAAAAATTGGTTCTAATAGAAACCCTAGTTTTTTCTGTGTGAAAAGAGATTTTTCACTCGTAGGGCAATATAGGTAATTTAAAATTATACAATTTCTACTAATAGCTAGAGATTACTTCGTGTACTCAGAAAAAATATTTGGTAACAAAAAAACTGTTTTTTTGGATACCCATGCAAATGTGGTTGACTCAAACCAATTTTGGTTGATTTAAACAATTTGACTGGGTAAATCAAATATTTTGTTGCCCATATAATAACCATATTCGACGGTTGAACCAACACGAATTTTGTTGATTCAACCAAATCGTTTTCTGAGTGTATAGTTAGAGATTTCCATTTGGTTACCAATACATGTTCAAAAAGTTTTCTGCAAGTTTCATACCAATCAATGAAACCGCTCTCTAAAGCTCACTAAAATATAAAGGTATCAATTTGATCTGCAACAGAATGAACGAAGAATGCAACAGTCTTTGTTTTGTTTATACTCATACAGATTTGTGTATCAATTTACTACCGCTGCGGAAAAAACGATATCTTCAGCTTTACTGTAAGCGAATAACTATCACTGTTAGAAAGATCTTGAAAATTCAACCACTTTGCAACCACTTTTGTGGTTGAAATCTTGTTCATCCATGGAATTGAAATAAAATTCATACACCCATGTGCCACCATACTTCCCGTGAGATCCATGAGATTGATTAAGTACATATAAAATTTAGGAAAATTAGTATCTTTATAAAAGAAAAACAAAAGGTACGTTGGAATTATATTACCATAACGAGAAAATTTTTTTCAAACTATCGGTACTAATAGCTGTATGCTTTTGTAGGTTATGTTTACAAAAACGAGTACCGAAAAGTTGGTCTAAACGTGCGCGCAACTCTATGGTAATATAATTCCAACGTACCTTTTGTGTTTCTTCTTTAAAACTGCTTATTTTCCTGAATATTATACGCACTTTATTTATCTCATGGAACTCACGACACAAAAGTACGAAAGAAGTCATTGAATCCTTATCAGAATTCTTTTGGTACAGTTAGTGAATTTTAAAGCACAGTATTTTTCAGGAATCTTTATGGCTTTATTTAATGTGCTTGAAGTTCTGAACGTGCAAATGAACGAAATTTGTTACGGATGACTTTGGAAAACAGAAAAAGTGCTAAAATGTTTGTTCATTTATATTGGAAATAATTTATTATTGAAAAAGAATTATAATGCATATTTGAAATTGTAGTTGAAACAATATTTATTGGTAAAATAGAAATTAAGAAAAACATTTCGTTCATTTGAACGTTCGGAACTTCAGGTACATCTTTATTTAAGACTTTTTATAATTCCCTGCAAAATTTTGCTTGCTTTGAAATTCACTAACTGTACCGTATAAATTTTTTTTCGCGTTACTGAAATTTCAACCACATGTGGTTGAAATTTAAACCAGATATTGCTAATAGTGTATTCCAATACCCAATGAAAATGATTGAAAACTCATTTTCTGCCTCGATTCAAGTAGAAGATTTTACAAGTTAATGATTCACCTTTTACGTCGTAATACAGATTTAATGCCATTTCACTGGGAAACATTCAATAAAGGAACTAAAATTATAGAGTCTTTCTTGAAAGATAGATAATGGACATGAGACATGAGAAAAACTTGTATCGACTGCAGATCTCTTTTATGTCGCTATCTGTAGGATATCAAAGAACTAAAAAGGAACCGTCAAAAAGATTTTTACTGGAGACTCGGTTCTAAAGGACTGTGTTCTGAACTATAATTTCACTTGTATAAAAATCATTGTGATATACATAAAGGTGTTAACTGTAATTATTACCATTCTCATTATTAATAAGTTTAACATTGTTCCAAAGTAATTTCGTTGCAGTCTGCCTTTATTTCACACGATCAAATTCTACAAAGTGAAGTTGGCCATGGCTACGTGTACCGAAATTTCAGTACGCATAGCTGGATATTTTTGGTACGAATATAGCGAGACATGGGAAAGGGAATAGTTGAACCGAAATTTAGTACAAATAGTCGATTTGTTTCGCTACACATAGACAGTGCTACAAAGGTTATGCAATACAAAAGTTTTCGAGTATTGAACATGTTTCCTAATATTGAGTATTATTATAATTTATTTTAAGCACAAGTAATATGACTCTGGTTTTTAATACTTTTCTGTATGTATTGCCATAGTTATTTACTTTGCGGTAATGACATATCAAGAAAATTTTTAGATATAAACCCGAAAAATATTTTAAATTTCACTGATTTTTAGATACGTTAAGTTTGTTTCAGCGAAAAAACAAAATGTGAATCTAACGCTAATTTAAAGGTAAAATTTCCCTGCAACAAAAAATAAGTTTGGTAGTGCGAATGTTGCCATTACACAAGATCTCGTTTCCCTCGGAATTGGGGTACGAAACGTCACCTGTTGTCAATTGTTTTTACAATTTTGCGGCAAAAACAATAGGCGGTAGTTTCCTACCCGAAGTCGGAGTGAAATGGAACCCCATCTTGAAATTATTATCTGCAACAAAACGTATTCCAGAGTTTTTACTTTGTTGAAGAAAAACAGATTCCACTTAAATTTATAATAGCTATAATTAAGAAAGGTTTCATGACGATTTTCTGGGGTCCTTTTTTACGTTTAACAATTATTTAAATGCAATGCTAGCCTTGCCGCTGCACTGTTAACAAATTCCAGATTTTACCACACTTTTACTATACGAGCGTAAGTCAAAATTGCAATACAGGTATTGGAAGGTGAAATTGCAATACGTGTATTCAATTTTCTAAAGAATACGCGCCGTTTGCCATACAAGTACTGCAATTTCACTTTAAAATATTTGCCTTACATTTGTTTCGATTCTCAGTTTGATTCTCCGTGTCTGCAAATTCCGATTTTTTGTTTTACTTTCTTCCACAACATTGCATTACATGGGTAGCAATATTACAATAGCAGCATTTGAAAACTACAATGTCATATATTGGAACGTTATCTTACGTCTAGAAAATAAACCTCCAATACATTGAATGGAAAGTTCTAACAGACTTTTTTTGCAGTGTCAATCAGAAGTCAAGCGGTGTTAGACAGTTTTTGAAAAAAATGCAGAAGCTTAAATTTTGCTTCTGGGCATAAAATTATTCCTAAATGACCTCTTAATTTTGGAATATAGGAGATACTTTGATCTGGCGTGATATGGCACTGTCAGGTTGACGTATTTCATTTTCGGACAACCTATAAATTGCCCAAACACATCTCAAAAAGAATGGTAAGAATGTAGTCAATTTCTATTTCTTTCTATACAGAATCATGGACACCTGATGAACTATTTGATTACCTTGACAATGAACGCTCTATTGGTGAAGGTATTTATTTTTACGGAACAAATGAGCTCCATGAGCACCTTATACCAATATCTAGGGAAGATGTTTACCGACGAAAAATCGTAGTGGAAGGTTACATCATTGGAATAGGAATGCATCGAATGCTTTATCCAATATATAATCATGAACGCAAAATGGTTGTGGTACGCTTAAGTAGCCACACTAATGTTCTACTGTCCCCATTTTGTGCTTTTCACTTCCCGTATTTCCGGCTTATGGCTCCCAGTTCTAGTTCTCCTGGTCCTAGTAGCCCTAGTCATAATAGAAACGGAGTATCTTCCGAATCGCCTGAACATATTATTATGCATCCACTATTAGGCCAACTGCGACGAAGAAGAACTATGTAAAACTAAAATTATATCATATCTATAGAGTTGACTTATAAGAACCGAACTTTTCAGAACGGAAACGAAGTCAACGGCGTTTGTGTTCAGAAGTCGGATAAAAATGTTGAAGGGAATTTCCACTTATATTAAAAAGTCAACGTATATTACTGAATCAATTAAATATATGCTGGGTTTGATGCATGCATCAAAGAACATATTCAATATATGAATTAAGACACGGGAATGACAATTGAATAAGAACCGGGATAAGAACCAAAAATGATATTTTACAGGACGAACAAAAAAGTTTTCTGCCAAAGGTTTTCAAATATATCAAATTTTGATAAAATTATAGAAGCATGTGTTCTCCAAAAACTCTATACTGAAGATGTGAAAACGTTAGAAACATTTTTTTCTGTTTGGCAGGCGGGTGGGGGGGGGTCCTTATCAAGGTTTTCATCTCATAAATTTTAAAACTGCATATTTTTCACAATATTACGAAAATATAGTAAAAGCTTACTATTTCTATAGTAGATGATAAAAAATTTAGTCAAAATTATATTAGAAGTATGCGGCTATTATTTACAAAGTTTCAGGGGAGGTGAAAACATTTTTTTTTTAGTTTTACGTGTTTGAAGGTGTTGAAACTAAATGGTCCGTATTCAGTTGACATATTCTCATCATTATAAATTTATTTCTTGTAGTGAAAGGAGAAACGATTTTTACATATTCCTAATATGTATCGATAAGTAGTACCCCACTTTCACTTATCATTCTCATGTCTGCATATATGTGTATTAGGGTTGTCCAGTAAAAATGTTTTTTAAATTTCAATTTGAACTGTACCCTGAATTGTTCCTTTTTTGTTCACGAAATAAAAAAAATTTAATCCAATAACATTTAGGGGGTGCTCAATCGATATTTATGTTTTTTAAAATTAATCTTTTATATTTTTGTATTTTTGAATTTTTAAATTATTATTCATGTTATTTATTAAAACACAAAATAACGCAGTTGGTAACTCTTCAGAGTGGATTTTCTTACATCACATACTACGGTCGTAAAACATACTTATTCATGCGAATATATCACTTTAATTTACATGACAACACCAAAGTCAATCCGAATGAATTCGAGGCTCACTTATCAATCCTCCTATATTCATGCATCAGGACCAACTTCACTATGAACCCATATCGAATCTATTTTTCAATCCGTACCTCCAATCCTTTCGAATACGAGGGACTCTTTGAGTTCAACCAGAATGAATCCAACACCAGGCCAAATACATGAATGTGAATCCGAAACCAGCAGTTCGAATGAATCACACACCAACCGGAAACAGTCATTCCTTCTCAATCCGATGCCCAATTCGAATGAATCCAATACTCATACCCGAAGCCAGTTTTAATATTTCCAATGCTCTCAAGTCCGTGCGCTCTATCCGAGTGAAACGGAAACCGATCCGAACCGAACTTTCAATCCTTTTAAATCCATGCGTCGACATAAATTTGAATCCTAATACGCACTTTTAAATAATTTTCACTGGCTATTCAATTATTTTCAATCCGAATGAATCTATCCCTTTCTAGAAAAGCGCTAAAAATTTTGACGGTTTTCACGTATCTTTCAACGTTTTCCGGAAATCTGATAATGTATCAAATTTCGTTAACATTAATACTGATTGTTAATTATTGTTAATTTTTCAAGTTTTCACGTATGTCTGACCGTTTTCGAGATAATTCAAATTTTTTATTTTTTCCTTTTGAAAAAGTTTTTATTGGGTTAAGTTGTGGTGGCTGAGGACTACCTCTTGTATGAAATACTGCACATTTTGCTACTTTAACAAAATCGGAGTGACTCATCAAATGGCAAGGTAGTATTTTATTTCTATTTCATTAAGAGTTTCCGATTTCAACGTAAAAGTGAACATTTTTCTGTCCTAATTACGTCTATACAAGACTGATTTATGCTTACACAAGTTAGGGTTTAAAGTAATTTTTAAATAAATTAATTAAGAATTATTTTATTTTTCATCTGTGATTAAATCTGAATACAACGAGTTTTTAACAGTAATGGTAACGTAGTTTAATGTAAAAGTCCTACGCATTCGGCCTTTTTTGTCTCCGCTGGCGGTATACGTATAAGAGACGGGAGTCAAAATCGGATAGAGAAATATTGGTTTGTTTTTCAAAGAAATAAAGTAACCGTTCGCTTAACAATATAATTTTCTACTTTTAAACACCGTAATTATTTTCACTATATTATTACCTTCCACCCATCGCCGACAAATAGGAAACCTAATATGGATTTATGTAGGCGGTTGTGGCTTGTCCCGAATCAATTGG
>CAKNWW010046605.1:0-13600 GCA_932074435.1 Andricus kollari
AGAAAAACCCGCAACTTTCTACCACTGAGCAAAGAGAATATTATTAATAATGACAATAAATTGTTAATAATTATATTTGATCAACATAAACGAATCAGAAAAAGTATGTACACAGGTTGAGTGAGATTAAATAGTCAAGAAATACATTCAATCAAAATAATTCTTAAATGCAACATAAATTAATTATTGACTTTAAGGTGATTGGATATAATTAGTATAATAAAAAATTCTTTTTTTCTACTTTGACACGCTCTTCTTTTTCTAGAAAAATTTATTTAAACATTACAGTGCAAATTCATGTTCAATGATTTTTATATAACTGAGATGAGAATCGGATCAGAATATGATTTTTTTAAATTATAGGTATTAATTAGTTAATGATTTAGCATTTCAAAAAAATGGCCGTAAAAGTACCTGCAAATGTCATTGTACAAAAATTATGTATTTTACAAAATATTAAATTACATAACGTGCATTTGAAATCTTCAAATGATATCCCGCCATTTACTATTATCAAAAGTAATAGTAAATTCTACGTTACATGGATTCACTGAATACATACTAAGAAATTTGAGCGAATAAATAGTTATTCGAAAATTGAGTAAATGAGAAAAATGAACACAAAAGTTAACGCGCGCTTGCGCGCGCACATAATAGTCTAGTGTAAATATAAAAGTCGTGAGAGATTAATATAGCATTTTCTAAAATGTCGCAAAAGAGGAGCTTACAAGTGATTATAAAAATGCCAAAAGTTCACGGAATAAATATGCGAGTCCAGATCACCTGGATATAACAAAAAACATTAAAAATTAATACCATGACGATATCAGCGTAGAAGAGTCGAAGCATATGAATCTGACGACCTGCGGGGATCATCAAAGCGGCACACGATCACGACGATGCTTCAGGATGAAATCTGAACCATGAGAATTGGCGGTTTTGTGGATATCGTCTCAGTTAAACAAATATGGTCTTTCCTTTATATTCTGGTATAATTTACATCCAATAATCGAATCGCAATCCTCCCTTCATTTCAGCATGCTTGGACTTCTAGCAATTTGTTAACTGGTAAAATCCGTTTGACCTTCATATTTTGAGTCGAGGAAATGTGGCAACCCGAAATAACCACTATTAAATTTACTTCACACTAGATCAGAGGATAAAACGGAAAATTGAGAAAATGCTCGATTTTACACAAAGATACACTAAATATTATAAATACTTTTCGTTTTCTCGGCGACTACGTCGAAAAGCGTGGCGCGACTTTTGGCCCTCAAGGCTCGAAATGTATAAATTAAAATGAGTTAATAATAAATAAAAAAGAGGTCAGGATTTTTCTTTTACTTATAACCGCGCTATATCATAAGTCTCTCGTTCTATACGAGTCTGCGTTATAATCTTTCTCACAAAAGGACCCAGCTGATAGGTGCTTGAGGAATCTCAAGTAATTCTCCAATTGGCGCATTATGAAATAATCAATACCGTTAATATCTAATTTATTGGACTAAATCGAGAAACTCGTCTTTCTGTTGCTGGCGCAAATATTAAAAATAATAAAAACTCGCTTCAAAGAGGCAAATTTTTGAAAAAAACTCGACATTCTATATCTCTATTCTAAGAGAAAATTGCTAACAACAATAATAAATGGTTTCAAAAATGTATGTAAATATCTAATCATCAGTATAATGTAGTATTTTATGTATTAGAAACAATTTGCATTTAAAAAACTGCAAGAAAATCATAATGAGCGCCAAAAACTTGCAAAGCCCATTTTTTCACTTATGGGTTTTGTCATATTTCACTCGTATTCTATTGCTAGATGTGAAGAGAAGTGTTGAGTTTCAACTCGATTTAGCTAATATTGACGATTCTGAATAAAATTTACAAAAAAGTCTTTTTTCTTATGGAAAAAACGTGTTAAACCTCATGGGGCTTGCATCACCTCTAAACGTAATTTTTGTTCAATAAAAAAAACAGATTTATTTTTTTGTGAATTCGAACAAATTTCCGGGCGATATGCATGAAAAATCAAAATAAAATTTTCCAATGCATTTTTGGATCACCCTGATGCACACCCGAGTAAAAATTCTTCGACTTGGTTTCTACTTGAATTGCCCCCAATCAAAATATGCTGAAGTCTTATTGAGACGGAGCCAGATTTTTTGTCTTGGACACAAGTTTCGATGCCTTGAAGACATATATTTATATCTTGAGTCGAATTTTTATGACTTCAAGACGAGCAGTTTATATCTTCGAGTATATAGCTTCCCTGCCAAGAAGGGTAATTCTGACTCTCATAAAAACTAATCGTTCATACCATTTCACGCCGACTTGAAATCTCCATGCTAAGACCATAAAAGTAAGACATTATATTATGGCGCATCTCAGTTTTGAGATGCAGCCAGACATCGACGTATTGGAGACGAACTCAAGACATCGCCAATTCGAACTCAAGTGGAAGCATTTTTACTCGGGCAACCATTTTACCTGTCGAGATTTGAAAATAGTTGTTGAAAAGAAATGTTAATAACTACATTTCTATTAATCTGCGTTAACATTTTTTTTTGGGACTTTCAACCATTTCAGAAGTCGAACCGAAAAATCGTACAGGTAGAGGCAATTAATGAAAAGAAGTATGCAATAAGTGAGACAGAACTGTGACGTTATCAAGAATGGTAATTGCTCTTTATTTCAAACCGTTTCGCTTCATCGATATAGGGGCGGGCTGGAAATAAAATGAAAATTGACAGCAGCACTTCGTTGTTGCGCCTGAAATTGCCATTCGTTATCGGTTGGATAACTGACAGCGGTAATTGAGACTCTGTGCAGCGGCTCTATTCGTCCGACGGAACGATAATAAACTGGTCAATTATGGCATCGGAGTTCCATTCTTGAAGGCGATGGTACTTCCGGCCATACTTACGCGCGACTCCTGGAACCGGCCACCCCGTCAATTAGCACCACCGTTAGTGTCTATACTTTTATTTTTGCGTGTGTGTTTTTTTAGTATCATATCGCAAAAAATGAATGCAGTCATACCCGTTTATGCGACAGTCGAGTTATAAACGTTAGTGCTCGATTAGCAGTCGATTATGCCTGTCGTGGACTCGTCGTTAAAGAGATACTGAGATATACAATACATAGAGAGATACTTTTTATTCCGAGAGATAGCAATGTAAATGGTAACGAGTTAGACTCACGGCCAAAGTATATATATGTCGTATTTTCAACTTACGATATTTTTCCCATTTCTGAGAGTAGGTTTACTGTTTGTCATTAAAGTCTAAAGTTTTCGAGTGTTTAAAAAAATGCTAAGTAAAGATTACAGAAGTAGTCAGTCTTTCTGTATGTAATAAAGTTTCTTTTTATATCTTATTGTATATGGAAAAAACCAATTTTATACTTTGAAATCACATTCACCTTTTTTATGGGTATTTATTATTATTATTATTATTATTAATTACAAATTCGTAATTTCCATATTTTTATGTACCATTCTTAATTGAACTTAATAATAATAAGCAGTTGGACAACTAAATTCAAAATTATTTTGTAAATGGGAAAAATTTCTCAATTAACAACGAACAAAATAATCAAATGTTATAGCAGAAATATACCTTCCATTCTCGACATAATAAATTTCCTGGATATATTTTACGACGCAAGCGAAATAACAATTTTATACTTTGCAATTAAAATGATGCTTTGTTTATAGAGGGTGGATGAAACATTTTATAATACCGTATTGGAGGTAATTTGAATGATGGAAGGTAAAATTCACTCGAAAGGGTAACGCAGAACAATTTCGTCGTGAAATGCATAAAATCAATAGGCAAATGATTACTCATCGTAACAAATAATTATTACGCAATAGGTTCGTGGTTCGACCATCGATTTTATTCAACTCGCGACGCGGGGCACGTTTTGCATGGGGAATATTTTGCAAGCCGTTCGATATTGCGGCGTTGGCACGACACGGCTCAATTACGGCATATCGTAATTACGGTTCGCGTAATCGACGCCATTTTAATGGGTCTAAATAACTGTATTTTCATTCATGCTACAAAAAGTAGCCAACCCAGTCATATGCAATTTATCTGTCCATTTTACTTGCAAAAGTCTGTTAAACAGTGAGAGGTATTATTACAACACTCATTACAATTGGATTAGTTATTTTCCTGGAAAAATTGCTAACGCGATTCTAGTTTTCATTTATCTAAACAGACACTTATACTTCCAGGAAGTTGTAGCGAACAACCAGAGTCGTTTAGTGAGATCTATTATAAAAGTTTCTCTTCCGTCAAGTCTCTCTACTGACAGAAATTACTAGCGGCAAGACAGTTAATGAGCTATTTATTACAGAATTTTATTTCCTGCAAAAAAATTTCTTATTTCAGAAAATAGAGGGCCATTAAATTAATTTATGTCCTTGTAAAAATGTAAAAATGTGACAGCCTTCGTGAGTAAAGTGTTATTTTTAGCGACATTACCGCTAAAATCACAATTTTCTTTTAGGGATAACAAATTTTAATTAGTGATAAAAAAAACATAAAATACTTCCTTAAGTTTTGCTTTTTGTTGCACGATTTATAAAAGCAAATTGAATCCCTTTTCAACGAAACTTTTTTTCCTGCGAATCGTTGAAAACAAAACATTGTCTAATAATTTCTTTGTTAAAATGTTACATCTACATATTTCAAGATTAACCTAGCTATTCAACCATAAAAAAATTAAAAATGCTTCAAATTAAACCTTAAATACTTTCGTACTGAAATTTTTTAAATTATGATTTGAAGTTTTTAACCTCAAAATTTTGAAATTGTACCTTGTTATATTCAAAATTCAGCTATAAAAAATGGTTTGAAATATTACAATTATCTTAAATGAAGGCATTTAAATTTAAAACCAAGTATTTACTGGCACTCGCTATAATAAAATTTCAAATTTTAACATTTCGAAAGAAGTCTTCTGAAGTTCTAAAAATTAAAATTGCAAATGTTCATAATTCAAATATGATTGGTGCAACAAAAATAAAGACTTCTAATCGTGAGCGCTAAAACTTTTTAAGTTTGAATTTTAAAACTTTCAAAATTAAAGTTCAAACGAGTCGAAATTTTTTATGAAAAATGTCGAAGTTTGTAATTTTTTTCTCAATTTTAGATTCAGCAATCCAAATACCTCCCTGGTGCCGACTTTCAGAAAAATCCAGTCATCTATTGTTATTTTCAAATACTTGGACGCAATCTTAGATCCAATTTTTGAGTCAAATTTGTTTATCAGCAACCCGAAAAACCCCTAAGTACAGATGAAAATTTTTGGACAACATGAAAGTTTTGAACTTTCGAGTAGCTCGACACCCATAATTTTTCAACAATCTCTCAATTATTACTTTGTGTTTAGAATTAAACAATGCAAATTATAGGGCTGAAAAATAAATAATTTTTGTTTGGAATCGTACATGCAAATAATTTTAGCTTTTTGATTTTAAGAAAAGTATTTATGTGAAAGCATAAAATATCTGTTGATTTAAGAAACGCAACAACGCAAAAACATATTTAAAAAAATGAAGATTTTTAACGTCGAGAATTTCTCTGATGTAAATACATTAATATACGTCTTTCTCTAATCATGTTTTCACGACAGCTGTTAGCCACTTCTATTTGTCTAGCCGATTAGCATCGATTATCATTCTTAGTCTTCGTCAACGAGTTTCAATCGTGAATTTATGGTTAATTGATGACGCGATAGCAACTAATAATTTTTCTGCCTTCTGCATAAATGACATGGCTATTCGAAGTCAATTATTCGAAATGAGAAAAAATTTAAATACTATTATGTCTCAATCGCTATCAACGCCTTAAATTCTCAGGATAAAGTGCCTTCCGATTTTAAGGTCTGGATTATTAAATGAGCAGTTTCCTCATACTTTCCTTTTCCCACTTTGAAATACGACACAATAATTATTTTACGATTGTTTCATTCCCGAGATATGATAAACGTATAATTTAATGCTACTTACTTAACTCGACTTTTTACATTGGACCACTTTGCGAATGCATTTGAACTGAATATCATTCCTGTCTGCATGGCATCGTTCCAGAATATTTCCCAATTTCCGCATCGATAATAAAAGCTGGCGCAAGTGTGTTGTATTGACTTTGGCATTTATTGCAAATAGAGTTACAATACTTATTACCTCGTAATCGTATGAGAAATGGACGAGAGATGTGATGCTGCAAAATGAACTGTTTGTAATTTGGTCACTCATATCTAAAATTAGATTTGATCTTTTATGACAAAAAAGAACTCGAAGTATATAAATTTTCCAAAATGAAAATTAAGCAATAAGGACATGTCATTCTGTCTCGTATTTTATATATTATTTCTCAACCTTGTGTAAAGTGCAACAAATTAAACCTTATTTTAGAAGTTGCTTCACAAAGTATTGAATATTTAAATTAATTTTAGCCGTTACATTTTTTTTAATTTAAGAAAATAGCAACATAAATTTCTTAGTGAGAAAATATGATAAAGTATGTATACTATATAAGCTATGGGATTCTTCTTTCGTATATGATTCGTGAGACCGTTGCGCACTTTCATCACAGGGTAAGATAAAGTGGCAACGATATATACAAGTAAGGAAAATTTATCGTGTCTTGTTGAATTTCATCTGAACTTGGGAGACCAGAAAAGGGAAATTGCTTGTCGAGCTGTAAGTCTCCAAGTGCCAAAGGTGAGTGTGGCGCGTTCTTTGAGCTGGGAAGTTCGGCTGATTGGCGTGAAGCTTGAGGCTTATAATAAAGAATAAAAATCAGTGGCCTTTACTGTCAAGTCTGCAAAACGCGAAAATTACTTTTCATACATGAATTTTACCGGCTTTGAACTGTTGGTTCATTTTATCCTTCACCGAGTTTTTGATATTGAATTTTTTTCTTATTCCTATATTTATACCTTTTTATTTCGTTGTGGAATTTCAATAAAAGAACGAAGTTTGTGTTTAAAAATTGTATCAATACCAATAATATTAGCATCAGTACAATACAATATAATAATTAATCATAATGATTTATCATTCCTCATATGCGCATGCATGTATAAGAATTCGTATTTTCGGAAAGTGCATTTAAAAAAAAACGACTTTTTAATTTTTACACATGTGCCAGTCGATCACCCACAAATCTGAGGAGAATATTTAAGAAGGATGAAAGAAGGATTAAATTTTCTTTCAGGAATAAGTTTTTTCATTCTCGTAACGATAGTAAATCAGGTAATTAAGTCGTAAAAATTAATTAAATTGTTTAGGTTTATACGTAATTTAAAAAGGCTCTCGTAGACATATCGTATTTTGGCTGTAAGTTTTGCTGACAATCTTTTAAGTATCTTGTCTCATTCTTGGGTATAATAAAGAATATGCTAAGACAACAGTAAGGGTACATTTCGTGCGCTCAGTTACTATACTTTTTCCAAATTAGACTCGAGTCCGTAACGTATTTGTCATTATGCGGCTATAGATTATTTTTTAGTAAAAAGTCATTTTAATAATATTGTTTCTATATTTATGATACAAAACACATGCTCAGGTTACTTAAGTCATATTTTTCTCTATATCCATTGTACTTATAGATGACATACAGATAAATATTTGTTTTTCTATATTTAGAACATAGGTGCCGTTTTTATCTTTATTGAGGCAGCGCAGACAGAAAGATGTCCTCTAAATGTTCGTTACTATCTAAACCAGTTTTTTTTATGGTTGTCTTGTAAATCACTATTTGCGAGGCTCATTAAAAATCTCAGTGGCAGTTGCGTGATTTTAGAGTCTATAAACGGATCATACTTTATTGACTTATTAAATGAGTGACTTATGACATGATATATTATCGGTATTTTATTTTTGTCTTGAATTATTTAGAACAATGTTATCTAGGGATCTAGGGAAACGCTTCATGCTTTACTTTACCTATTTTCCTTATCTTTACAAAGAATGCATTAAACAATGTATACAGAATATGTTGCAAAATATTGAAACATTGTAGAGGGACTTGTCGTAGAACTCGCATATCTTTTAATGAAACTTTTAATTTTCAGATTAACGGTCGCAATTTTGTTATAATTGTTAACTTTTTGATATTTTCATGCTGATTTTTAAACAATGAGAATCCTTTCACGGAAAAAGAATGATCATTGAATCAAGAAAACGCGTTTACTTTTCCGTATTTAGACAAGTAAACGCATTTTCTTGATTCAATGATAATTCTTTTTCCGTGTTCATTAGAACCAAAAGGAACCCTTCAATACCCATTAAAAACATTTGAACAAATATTTGACTCCTCGCCCCAACAATTTTCTTCATATGACAAAAAACACAAATACTAAGATTTATGCTTTTTTAGCAATCAAACAATGTTGTAAAACTTGTATTTTAGTATGCTTGGATGCACGAACTTGAAAGAGCGATGTAGTAGGGGAGAGTGGTATCAGTGGGTCGGGTAATTTTCAAAGTCGTAATTAACCCTAAATTTCACAAAATTCATTATGTTAAGTAGCGTCAATCTAAATGTTACACAGAAAAACGTCGATTCTAAAAAGTACGCCGATTCAGTGTGGTTTTGAGTTGAAACAAAAATTAGAAACTGCCAAAATGAGAATGTTTTACACTCGAAGTATTCTTGAAATATTCCAAAAAAGGATGCATTTGTTACCAAAAATATCGTGTGTAACAGGTGCTGAAGGTAGGCAGTTTTAACTCTTGTGAAGTAACGGCTCGCCTCTAGCTCGCCTCCGACTCGCCTACAAGTCCCCTTCGATTCTACTATGCGCACAGCAAACTTCACTGAAAAAGAGGTTTTTAATTAAGATTTTAGATCATATAAATATCGTCAACTCTAGTTTCGCTCTAAACATCTGTCCGCGCCCAAGCTCACTTCTGTCGACATTTAAATCGTCGTCTCATGAGAGTCTCGCATTGGCGCTTCTATTTTAGTTAGCTTCGTTCTGGCGTTCCAACGGCCACATTACGAAGAGAGATGCGAACTGAAAAGGGGTGAAAAGGGGTGGAAAGGGGGCGGAGGTTATATATACGACCCAGTAAATTCTTTTTACTGCCGGTTAAATCAGCGTGAGATGAAAGGCAGAGGATCGCGCGATAGCGGTGGTATTAATGTGGCCGGGTATTAGACACATCGCATCGGGGCGCACAGCATCTCTTTGATCCGTTTAGACTGGTGATGCTGCTGGTGCTGCAAGTCACTGCGTCAAAGTAATCCGGCTGTAGATTACTTTCAGTGTATGAGAGTATCCCAGAATCAGCACCATGTTTCGCGAAAGTACAGGATGTTCACTTGTGAACGAATGTTTATAGAATGTCGGGATTCTCCTACAAGGGGTACATTATTTTTCCAAGCCCGCCGGATGACGCCTTAATGCTTGCCGTATGGTTCAGCGATCGTAATTTTATTAACACACATTCTGAAAACACCAGTTACACAACAATTTTTCAGGATTTTGAGTAGGGTAACGACATCTATAGTGAACCACCTAAGGTTAGGACTAGATTTAGTTCTGAACCTAAAAAGAGTCAGTATAGAGAAGAAATTGATATGCGTAGATTCGCATTAAGCGAATTTTATACTTTCTGACTCAGTCTTTTTCTTTTTTTTTCAAAAGTCCCTCGATATGTTTTAAAAGTGTATCAACATCAGCGCTGAGCCACTGAAAATTATTATTGAGCAACGCTGTTTATATTTTTTTATTCGTACATATATATCGTCAGCTAGTAACAATTTTTTGTATACGGCTCTCTCTATGATATTATATATCCTATTTTCCCCAGTAAATATGGCGACTCTAATACTCGAGATTGAAGAATCTTGAAGAATCACTTTCAATATTTAATCTTTGAATCGTGCATGGGTAGATTTTCGTATATAGGAAAGATAATTTTGAGAAATTACTCAATATCAAGAGTATTAAAAATTTTCAGAGAAAGTTAATGTTTGTGGTTGATTTTTTTTCATCAGAGCATGCTCTTACTCGTTTACATGGCACTGCTTTCTACAATTCGCTTTAAGCCTTTGATTCTTTCCGCCTTTAAACTTATTTTACGCGAAAGCCTTTCAGTTTCTCTTACTATCTTATCTTGTTCACTTCTTTGTCGACCACTGTGCCTCGTGAGATAAATACACCTAACGAAACGGGCATCGCCTGTTTGGTGTTTGTACCAAGTGTAATCTTGCACTTAAAGATAGAAACTTTCACGAATTGCTCACAAGATCGAGAAGGAATTACTGTATTTTAACAAGAGTTTATTTCAGACTACTCGCTTGTATTGACTTCAGTTTATATGCTGCAATTTAGCGTCACTTAAAATAGTAAAACCAGCTTTTGATAGCTTCTCACAAATACCTGAGATTATGTGAAAAATGAAGAATAACTGACAGGAAGTTTTTTTCACATTGAAAGATTAGAAATTGAACAATTTGAAAAATTAAACTGTCCAAACGTTCAAATTGATGGTCGAGGAATTTTATTCCAACTCAAAGGCCCGTTGGGTGTTGGGCAATTTTTTAGGTCAGATTCGTGTTTAGAGTACCCAATTTAGTGCAGAACACAATTGCACAATTTTTAATCGAATGCATAAGACTTCGACAAATACGAAATGTAAGATAAAAAATGGAAAAATGGAAAAGTAATTTTAAATTGAAAATCGGTACAATTGAAAAATCTCAAGACGAAATATATTGCTTTTTAGAGGATATTAGGCGATAAGCATTTTTCCGATTTGGAACCAAAAATTTTCTGCGAAATTATGCAGATTTAAATTTTGAGCTTTGTCATAAAAAAAAATATATATATTGTTTCTTCAAACCTATGTAAGTTTTCACCCAAGACTTTTGACTTTCAGGGGTGAATATGTAACTTTTTCACTTTCACTTCCACTTTCATTTTTCCGAAATTATGGTGGGTTTCCAGTAAAATGAGAAAGTTCGATTTTATGAAAAAATTCTTCTGCTGGCTACAAAATTTATTTAGCCCGCATAAGACTCACAAGATGCTTTCATTACTAAAGTACACATTTTTTTTAAACTGAGAAAAAATATAATGGACTTTTTTTAAAATAAATCACAAAATTTTAATACGCGTAACTTCGTAGACATTTTTTTTCGCAAAATGGAAAAATCTGTATTACCTGATTTCCTTTAAAACTTTAAAATCCTCATTTTTCTTTAATATATATTTGCTTCTAGTGAGCCGATATTGTCGGTGGTTTTGGAAGCATAATTTTCTCTGATACGCCTTTTTATGTATTTTATTAGGAAAGCTGGTGTTAGTTATAAATTATCTTTTTAAAACATTTTTGAAAATTTGTCAACAGACAAACTAAACTTTAGACCTTTTTTCCGTTGAAAAATCAGTCTTCATAACATTGAATAACTCGAATAACTCCTTAAAAATGTTATCAATTGAGAAATGTGAACATTGATTATGCAAAATGAAATATCGGATGGACACAGATTTCCGTTCCAGACATTTACCGACAACCAGAGCATAAGAGGGTTCAATTCCGTGCTGAATTTATAATATTCTGTATCCTATTTGAAACACTGAAAAACATTCAAACAATTTACTGCTTTCCTTTTCCAGATTCTGGCAATCCAAATCAAATAATCAACTGCAGTGCTTTCTTTTTATTTCTATATAGCATGAAATATTTAACTGTAGGTATAATGAACATCAGATTCACCTTAAAAAAACATTTTCGTGATCATAAAAGAAACATTTGTATAAAGCGTTACACGAGAATTTCTATGGCTACATATTCGCTTGGAAGTTCTTACACCGCATCAATTCTGAAAAAGGAGCCAGCGATGTTCCTTCCACGGCCAATAAACGTTTAGGTTTAGTGAGTAAATGACATTTTGCAAAAAGGCCGTGATCGATAAACGTGTTCATTATCGAAAACAAGCAAGGGGGAGCAGCAGTAACATTTGGAATCTACTGCCTTTTCTTCTCGTGCGGCCAATTTCTCGTAATCATATGCAAACGTGGCTATAAAGTGGCAGCTTGGCAATACGAGAGGCTTACGAATCGGCATCGTGTGGACCTGAAATGAAAGTCCAATTCTAAAGTATGTCGTTGTTTACTTCGCCAACATATAAGTATATCCCGGGTTACAATTAGCACCATGTAGGTCTGAAAGGTAAATTCCAAAAGGTGATAAAATGCTACACGCAATACGTGTCAGGTATTTTGCCTTTTTTTATATAATCCCAGATATTTGTCAGAAGTTTTCAAATGCTGAATTTATTATAATTATATCATTTTCATCATTGATTCCTTACAAAAATAATAGAAAATCTGTAAATCAATTTTCTATTGTAAATTTGATTTGTTAAATCTTTGTGTAGTCATTTTTAATATTTCTATTTACAATTAGTTTTTCTCAAGAAATTCATCAACTATTATTAATTTTTTTTTTTTAATTAGAATTTTAAAAGAGAATGTTCAATTCTCAATTCCAAATGATCTAAATTCAATGTTTGTAAAATATTAATACAAAAAACAGACATTTAAGAAATTACAAAAATGACCTATGTCCTTGCTGAATGTGCCATATCATTTCGAAAGTACATTTAAATGCTGAGCACGAATTTGGCTTCCGCTTTGCTGCTATTAGGTGTAGTTCAATACATATTTGCAATTGAAACTTTCAATATCTAATTGGTTAACTATTTTTTTTAAGATCAAAAAATGTTTTTCCGCCCTCACCGCAGGTCATGTCGATGCATTTTTTAATGCAGTTTGCGAATATTGTCTTGCCTTTAGTTTGTTTTGTCATGAAGAATGATTATATAGAGAAGAATAATTTAAATTCGGATATTCATTTTCTGAGATGATACAGTTGTGAAACATAAGACGATCAGTCACATTGCTACTTGTTTATAAATTTTATACAGTTCTAAAACATAAGACGATCACTCACATTTTCATTTGTTTCTGAATTTCGTGCAGTTCTAAAACATTAGACAATCACTAACATAGTCACTTGTTTCTGAATTTCATGCAGTTCTAACGCATAAGGCAATCGATTTAGAAACAATAACAATCAAGTAAATATATCCTGAATGATTGTGCATTGAAATTTGAGTAAATTTTTTGCACTTCTTTCAGAAATGATCTGCGGTGAGGGCGGAACAAAAATTGGTTGGTCTTTAAAAAAATGGTCTATTAAACTAGACCTGATAGCAACAAACGGAAGCCAGATTTGTGTTCAGCATTGAGCAGAACTTCGGAAATGATATGTCGCATTCAGCGAGGACATAGGTCATATTTGTTTATCAGTGTTATGTGCAAAAATGGTTTTTTATGGATTCTAGTAGAATAATTGTATGAATCAGTTTTAGGAGATAGCTTAGTTCAACTGATAAAGACTGGATGAAATTCCTCCAGCATAAATAGTAGGGTTTGAAATTTGAATTAGATAAAGGCCACATACAAAGGTCAGAGATAAAGGTCAGATAAATTAGGCATCCCGTTTGAATTTTAAAGCATTAAGGGTGTATTAACTACACTATTAAAAATGTTTGCAATTTTACTA
>CAKNWW010046607.1:0-11943 GCA_932074435.1 Andricus kollari
CCGTGACGAAAATGAATGTCGAAGTATCCAAAAAATATAAATAATGTACAGGATATCGAATGTAATTGTTGTAAGCAAATTATATTAACCAAATGTCAGGATATTGGAATTGAGCACATTTTTAAGTTAAAATTGCTTCATTTTACCAACAGGATCACGTTGGATCATGAAAATTTGTTCTATGGTGTATTTTCTTTATTTTATAAACAAATTGTATAAACAAATGCACAGTTCCGTCATTTAGAGTCCGAAATAGTTTTCTTTCTACTCGTATTCAAATTACATAAGCGGTGATATTTAGTGACGAAGAATTGTCAATCGATATTATTTGCTTTTGTTATAAACAAATTTTATAAACAAATGCATACTTTCACCATTTGCAGATAGAAAGTGATCGTTTTTCTGTCCACTCGTCTTCAAATTATATAAGTGGTGCTATTCGGTGACGAAGCCTTGGCCATTTGTTTTTTTATAAACAAATTCATTGTCTGCACATATATATATAATTAACTATATAATTAACACATATATATATAATTAACTGTACAAATATTACATCCAACAATTCATCCGTATAGGAGGAAACTTGTGTTATGTAATACATGGGAAAAAATTCAGGCCTGACGAAGCGCCTTAACCGCGACCGTTACTGCCAAGTTCGCTGCCGTCGCGCAGAACTTGCGAGTGGGAGGGAGGCAGAAGCTGTTGCTGCGCTCGCATGAACCATTGCGCGCACCTCAACCGTTCCGGCGCGTGACCGTAATACGCAGCGCAGCTATAGTTACTCTCCTCGCAGTGATAGTTACGGTTTACTCCGCAAGCATTACTGCACGCACCGTTTTTTGATGTGGGTAAACCTGGAAATACGACTTTGTCCAAAAAACGTAAAACCTTTACCAAAATTAAGGGCTCATTGAAGGCTCATTTAATAGCCAAAAACCAAATTTGAGGCTCTGGATTTTTTTTTAAACGCATGGTACTCTCAGCTTTACGTCAAGCTAGCAGTACCATGGCAGAAATATTGCTTATATCAATTTTTTCTTTTTACAGGAATTGAGGGCTCATTTAAGGCTCTTGCATGACCTCCGGCGCAGTTATTCAAAAACAACCCCTACTACAAAAAAATTACCCTACAAAATAAATATGCACTAATCATATAAGTTAGTACATAAGAAGTGAAGGTTTATTTTAGGCTCTCCAACGTCCCCAAAATCAATATTAAAAAAAAAACTACCGAACAAAAACTCGAAAATATAATAAATTTTGACGTTTGCTGCAGCGACACAAAAACATTCGAGTACACGCGATATCGTTAGATTTCAGTGCAGTCCAATCGCTTTGCGGTAGTAACCGCGACGGCTCGGGAATCTGGCAGTAACTGTTACTGCGACGGACGCAACAATCGCTGCACAATCTTTTACGGTGGCGCGCAGTGACTGTCACGGTGTATCAGTAATATTTCCATTATCAACCGTAACCGTTGCTGCAAAGCCACAAGATGATTTTTCTGCAGACCTGTTGTGGTCGGCGCAGCAACGGTTACGGTGAAAACTGCACCCGCTCTGGTTTACTTCTCTCCGTGCATTATCAAGCTCTTATTCGACCTCAACGATTGATTCGAAGCCAAAAACAGGAAGTACACTCGATTAAGCAAAACAAGATTGCTCTCAGCTGGCGAGATGATAAGAGGATGCTGCTTTCTCATGCAACCGACACACTTCCATGGGGCTACAAAACTCAATCACAGGAGGCAATGGATCTTTGGTGAAGATTAATTTTCATTTTTTATAAATAATTTTAATTCTGTACGAAGAGTTGAAATTATGTACAGCGATTCTGAAACTTGTATAAATGTTCATTTTTGATAAATAAATTTAATTCTCAAAGAAGAGTTGAAATTATGCACAGCGATTCTAAAACTTGTATAAATGTTCATTTTTGTTAATTGAATTTAATTCTCAAAGAAGAGTTGAAATTATGTACAGCGATTATTAAAACTTGTATATACTATATAAGTATATAAAGTCATTTATTTAATAAAAAATCATTTTACTTCATTGTTTTAATTGATGTAACCTTAATATATACCTCCAGGGAACTAGGTTAGAAATAAGTATACGTAAATTTCTGATAATATATTCATTTACTCATAAAAAAGTTAAATTTCTTAAAAATATATCAAATCTAAAATGGCTTATTTGATATCCAATTTTTCAACAGTGTAACATTTTTATGTACACAATACAATTATTGAACACTCATATGTCGAGGGCATTCAATAAAATTAGATGACTCTTTGCGTAAACATTTTAACGAAGGGCATCCTAATTCATGCAAGTCAATAATTTCCATAGACTTAATTGCAAAGCATTTGAGCCAATTTTTCTTTCCCAATCCTTTAACTTAAACTTTACTAGCATCTTTGAATGTACTCTCCATTATAGCTTTCACAAATGTATAAGGTACGTCACCAGAGTTCCAAGGAGGACCATGGTAATTATATTTTAACCAATGATTCATACATTTATACTTCATAGACATGAGATTCCATTCACAAAGTGGTTGGAATACAATATTAAAGGGTTTAACTTGATTATTGATAAATAATATAGCTGATTCTTTTAATATAAATTTGTTACACGGTAATTTGAAACCCTGCATGTCCACCATACACTATATATTGAATGCTGCTGAAGTGATTCACCATAATGTTAGCATTTTTATACTATCTTATTGACCTGGCCACTTAATGGCTTATATTCAATTATACGATCATGTAAAATTAAACAATAAGCTGACGTTTGACCAGGAAAGTTTTCTTCAACCTCAAATTCTAGACGAACGTCAGGCGGTCCATACTTTAATGATTCATTTTGTTTTGAACAATCAATAACCGTTAGTGGAGCATACTGTAAGAATTCATTTTTCATTTAAAGTGGAAGAGGCTCCTTACCATAATAATTAGCTTGGAAATTAGTATACATCTCATAATGCACAGCAAACTGATTTTCATCTATATTTAAATTAGGTTCCCACATGGATAACTTTGTGAATTTAAAAGCAGTTTTACATTGGATATTTTGCAATGGTCGAAATAGCTGGCATTTTTAGTTGACACATTTTTTCTGTTTGTCTGAAACCCTAATATTATAAATATAGGCTTTTCCAACTGGGTTGATGTTTTTACAGTCCAAATATGATTCGAAGTAGTTGGTAGTAATGAACACTCATAAAATTCCCAAGTACGAAAGCTTAATGGAATAGATGGATCATTTTCAATATACTTTAACAATTTAAATTTATCTTCATCTGACAATCTAATGTATGGTAATAACCATTAAATTTTGTTAATCCCTATTTTAAATGGTTCATTTGCCGCTGCAGCTGCTGCTGGTACTGTTTGTAAAACTGAATTTGCTTCACTCTTCGATCTGGTTATGGTAAGCTCATTTTTAGCATTAATTATGATTTTATTATAATCTTCAGCAAACCCTAATACCATACTAAGCGGTATGGAAACATCAAAATAACCAGCTGCATTGGTCAATATCTGTTCACTGTTACATTCAAGCCAACCAGCATTCTCCAAGAATCTACTCCGACCTGATTGTATTGGATACATAATTTTTTATAAGACTCGTGAGACCAACATTTTTGTTTCTATCAATTTCCATACCATTAAGCTCATATCTTGCTTCTTCAAATAAATGAGAAATTGCATTATTAACTAAAACTGTATTAGTCACCGGGGTTCCATCCTCCTTGGTTAATCTTCCTTGTCAATGAAATGAGCTTTTGCTTGGTAGTAGACAGTGATCCTGATTTTGAACAGCAATTCTAATCTCATCACTGTTATTGAAGCTTGATGAAGCATATGGTAGTTGTGCATGTACTTCATAATGTGCAGTTGACTCATCAAAGATGATTGGAGAATCAACATTTGAAAGTTCCCCTTTCATGACAAATTATGAAATGTCGAAATATAAAAACACAAAAAGAAGTACAAAAACCTCTGAATCTTCTTAAACTCTTTTTACGCCTGGTATGAGCTTGAGACCTAGATTTTTTAGCAGCTGTACATTTTGAGGTGTTAACGCCTTGAGCAATCGTTGATGACTGGCAGTTTTCCGGCATGATAGTGAGTTATTAAGACCAAAACCAATCTTTTTATTAACAACAATACCCATTATCGCAAGGAATTGATGTGTAATATGATTGTTATAATTTCTCCACGAAAATTCACCAGAAGTCCGTCTTGATCAACTATCCGCAGCTGAATATTATCTATTATCTTGACGGCGATCGGCAAGTAAATGACGTGTGATGGAACTTCTAACATCTGAATTCCAGGATCACCCCGCGCAAGTCTCTTTGCTAGCTTTGCACCAGGTCCACAATACTCATATCCCAGAAGATGCAATTCCAATGGAAGATTGTTAATAACTCTGTTAAGTAGACCTCTACCACGTCTTACTTCGTTGGAGGTTCGCTTACGACTGACTCCAGTTTTGTTTCCATGTACAATCATATCTGTTTGGGGGATGCTATCAGACTGAAGAGCTAACCTATATAAACTGGGTATTTATAGTTTTTACCTCAGTCATATTCAAGATTCAGTTTCAAGCACAATCTATCAAATTACCTATAGTGAATTTTTATTCGCTCACGAAACATGAAAACAGAGAAAAACGACATGGACAGTTGTTACCGAATAGTATACGAGCAATATTCTGTGGACCATCCAACTGTGGCAAAACTAATGCTTTGATGGCTCTAATAACACATCCTAATGGGTTACGATTTTAAAACGTATATGCACTGATAAAAATGGTAACGTTGATTTAACCATATGTTCGTGGTGTACTTCAATCATAAAGAGTACGAAATGCACTTACTGAAATATGGTAAATACAAGTTATTCATATTTGTGGTACAAAAATGTAATATATGTGTTGCTATTGTATGAAATGTGTAATTCTATTAAAGGCTTGCCTGAGGGAACTATCTCTGAAATGTTGTCGTTTAGCAATACCCTTTGCATGACTGATTCACCTGACTCGCTTTGTTTTGTTTACAACAGGCGCATCTTGATCGCGCCTGCGCGTCTACTTTCGTAAGCATCAAGAATCGGAAGGCCAAAACAGACATCCTGTATGGCTGTATCTATACCAGCAATAAAATAGGGTTAATCTAATCATAAATATTGTTGTACCACCCATTTCATTTCTATCAGTGTGTTTATTCAAAATCTTTCAATCAGCCCAAGTATCAATTTTTAGAAAAAATTCTTCAAGCTGTAGATGGTGTTTAGTACTATCCTTTCAATGAACATGAAGATGTAGTAATACCAAGTGAGGCACGATCAAATTCAGTAATAGTTTTTGATGATATTGCTTGTGAGAAACAAGACAATATAAAAGCTTTTTTCTCTATGGGTAGACATAAGGATGTCGATTGTTTTTACTTGAGTCAAACTTATGCACGTATCCCCAAGCAAATAGAAAACAGCTGAGCAAGCCTTAAGCGATAGTTTTAAACCGAATGTTACTCCGCTTGAAATAATAATTCATACTATTGAGACAGTTGAAAAAATTGTTCCTTTCAAAGAAAAAATCGAGAATTAGATGAAAAAAGAGATGAAAAATGAAGATTTTGAGTATGAAGATCTAAATGATGATGATGATGATGATGGTGAAATATCATTCAAGTCAGCTGAGGAAGAAGCAACAACAACCTCAACTGATGTTATCTCAAACAATTATCTTTTAGTGTTAGATAAAAAAAAGGATCATGATAATGTATATGGTGTACGAAAATGATCTAAAAATAGATTAATGATTGGGGATTCGTCAATAAGTTTCGATAACCATAAAATTAATGTAGGTGACATTTATTATCCGCAAACCAGAGGCTTACTGAAACTATTATTCAAAAAGGCTCCTAATGAATTTTTTATAAGTGATGCTGATTTAATTAATAAAATGATTTTCTTATTACTACATACATAACACATTGTACATTTTAATGTATGAACCTTTTTAAGTTGTGGTAATTTCTCAATAACTTCCCAGCAAACACTATGCAATTTAAAAGTAATCATTTCCAAAAACAAAATTTTGAAATGTACAAGATTAGAAAATACGAGTTTCCTCGAAGCTTTATTTTTTAAATTGTTATGTACATATGATTCCACATCTTGCACATCCACTAATTTTTCAACATACAAAACACCTTCAGCTATAGTTTCAATGATGGCGTCTTTAACATGTTGAAATGATACAACACTCAGTTGAAGAAGAAGTTGATTCACACATGAGCTCACTTGCTTGAGAACAGCAAACGTTGTTTCTTGAAACATAACTGGATATTTTCCTTTTCCTTGTGCATTTCCATCTTCAACATTTTCATATAATGCTACTACAAAATCTCCATATGATGCAGTTAAATGAATAATAAAACTTTCACAGTTGATGCTTTGCTGCTTCTCTTCCCCATTAAAATATAATGAAATCAGTTTAAAATGGCTTTGTAACAGTTCCCAGTCTTCAGGCTGTAGGGATACGGTGGCACGTGAATGACTTGTAGCTAGTTGCACTGCTGAAGTCAAGCTCCCATCCTTTTGAGTTTCAGCTCCAACAATGATTTGCTTTGTGAATGATGAATTTAGGTTATATGTTGTAGAATGTAGCATTTGATTTCGATGAGTATATGACATGATGATGATGTTGCTTGCATGAATGGTTTTTAAATACTGAGTGTTAAATGGAAGTTTTACACCATGTATTGTCTATTCGCAGATTCAATTTGATTGTACACATCACCCAAATACAACATATAGAGATCTTTGTCTTCACATGTTTTCATGGTTGCCTGAAGATGAGCTTCATCCTGTTAAAACAATGTTACCATCCTCTTGGATAGAAAGACTGAAAGTTTGTTGTCCACAATTGCGAAGAACCTCAATCGGTTCCTAGTCGACGCTCTCTTGATACCATTAATTTCATATTTTTTGTTGAACTCCAGATTAGCAAGCCTCTTTTTTGCAAGGAAATGTTCAACTTCGAGACCTACTTGGTATAATTGATCGTAATCTATTTTTCACTGTTTGAAATTTTCAATAGATAAACTGTTCAACTTTCTTATCAGATTCTAAATATTCGATTGCACTTGTATTAATTGTTTGAGTTCTTGGATGTGTTTCAGAAATAAATTTAATCGAATGCCTAATTCGTGAAGGTTTTTCCTCATCGTTTAGCATATAACTGTGGGCTGAAGCAAATAATGAGCCTTATATGTATAGCTCTGATATTATTATTATTATTATTATTTCGAACCCCCAATCACATATTGTTTCCCCCTCCATATATTTCCAAGAATATATGATTGTCATCAGAATGGAATTTTGTTTACCAGGAATTGTTTAACATTATGTGAAATATGAGACCCCTGACGCATGATGTCGGCCAAAATCAGAGGGAATTTTATACTTAAAAATATCAAAGAGATCACGTCAGACGAATGACGCATACTTATGGAATGTATAAACAATAAATTTGTAGATGAACCTACATGCTCACCAACATTAGGCTAACGTATTTCGTCCAATTCTTGGAAAAAATATGACGTCAACATCCTGTCGTCAGATATCAAAGGAGAACTTCTAAGAATTTAATATTTAACATTCCAAAGAAATTATGTTGGACGGGTGACGCATAGTTGTGAAATGTCTAAAAAATCCATTTGCATATAAAAACAAAGCCTGCCAATCGTATCAGCGCATAGACCTAAAATAATTGTATTTTGACGCATGGTGTCGGCGCGCAACAAAGGGAGCCATGAGTCACTGAGACGGTAACAGATCTTAACAATTTTCAATGTAATATGACACCATTGCGATAAGCATCTGATATATAAATTATAGTATTTTGGGTCGAAAAACTTAAATTCCGGGGATAGCAGATATTAATAGCGTGATATTGTGACGTCAGATGTCATGTCCTATAGACCTTTTCATTTCAATTCGGAAATAGATAGTGCACATGCGTGGCCGCCATGATAGTTCCCGCGAATTCAAAAGTTTCGGCCCTACTGTATAAAATGTATGCAAATGCAGAGTTTTTAATTTTTTAAATGTGATAATATCGTATGTAGTGAAGCGTGAGCCGCTGTCAGTGTAAGGCGTGCGATCACAACGACATATGCACTCATATGAGTGCAAAAGTACCATTCCCAGCAATAATTTTGAATGAAAAACATGTGCCAGGAGCACAATTAGTGCCAGATTTAAGTGTATAAGGGCACAGCAGTGCACTGCTAAGAAGATGGTTGCAGTATCGGAAGCAACCAACTGAAGGAAAAAAGAACGAGTTAGTGGCAAGGTGAGTTTATGCTTTGGTAAACAAACTTTGTTTGTGCTTTTTTATCAAAGTATCGTAGTACATAACGATGATAAATAAATTTATATTTCTATTATAAATTTATAAAATAATACATATAATGATAAGAATAGGATTACTCGTGAAATGAAATTTCGAGACGTAGATTTTTGGTGTGAAAATAATACGATAGCTGTCACAGGTTATGGTCAAGGTGGTCACTATTTAAAAAAATTTTGTCTTCCGGTTTTCTCTCGGTTCTCCATTTTTTTACAATTATTGGTATCGTATTATCTTCTTCCATTTTCATTCACAAAAACTTCGCTATATCATTTAAAAATGTATTTTTTAAATCAAAACGCGGCATTCCCTATGCATTTGCGAGCAACAGGGTCAAACATTGACAGGAAGGTTAATTCTTTGTCGCGCATGCGCACAAAAAAGTAATTGAAATGAAAAGGTCTATTCCATGTTTTTGGGTGAAAAGGTTCAATTCCCCGGATTCAAGTATTGATTTTCAATATCGATATTCAGAATCTGATACTCGACACTCTGATTCGTAAGTCAGCACAAGGCACGAAACCAATCTCACAACCTTCTACATTCTAACCGCAAGTTTTCTAATCGTACGGAAAAAGTGAGCCAGAACTCTCCCTAACTATCTGCTATTTGTTAATTAAGTTTGTTTGAACAATCATAAGTTGTTTTTTTTATGAAGAAAAATGATAACTGGATATCATTGCCGAGTAATTTGTGGTTCATTCAGTAGAAGAACTTGATTTATTTCATCATAAATACCTGATGTGGATAATTTTTATAAAATTTGTTGATAAAACAACAAACTATCTTATGATTTTAATTGAACCAATAGAAAAACTCTTTTAGTCTTTAAATTGTTTAAATTCAGTGCAAATCAAGTGACAAATCGTTAATTTAATAAATTTTTAAACATCTGCACCTTGAAAACTTTTTTGAATAGTGTGTGTACTCGTTCTGTATATCTTGGAATGAGTACAAGTATTTTTCAAAAAACTGTACTCTTTGAACGTAAAGAAAAGTTTTTTACTACTTTTGTTTTTGAATATAAAAGCTTTTTTAAAAATATACTCAGTGCCCTTAAGATTCACTCCATGGTCAATCTAGTTTTATTTTTTCCTGTATAAAACAAAATTCTTGACATTCTTAAAATACTTTTCTTACTCTATATTTTTTGTTTCACACTTTCTTAACAAATAAAGGGTAGAAAGTAATTTCATAGAAAGAGTAGCAAAAGAAATACGAGGATAATGTATAATATGCAATCATGATAACAAGTGGTATTAATGGCTAAAAGTATGACAGAGCTAATCTAAATCCAGCGTTCTAATCATTCGTCTTATGTTCAATGATCTTTTGGTAATTTTTCAAATTATTTTTTTTCGCCTTATTTTATACCTCTTGTCACATTTTTTGAACCACTCGATATACGCACTTATTCATTCAGTGGCAGGAAGAGCTTGAAAGTGTAAGCATTTTTAGAGTCATAATTTCCAAACTTGAATCAGCGAATCACTGATTCTAGTTTGGAGAGAAACAAGTTTTTCCATAAAAGTATATTAAATCTAATGTTACTTTTATATGTTTTCCACCACCTTCATTGTATGTGCATGCTCCATCCCAGGTGAAAATATCCTCGTGGAAATTCACGTAGATTTCCGTATAGAATTTCACGTGGAAACTAAAGGAATTTAACCAACCACATGGAAATCCAGATGCGAAATTTATTAGATTTACACATTGAATTTCACGTGGAAAATTTATTAACCCACGTTGAAATCCACATTGAAAATTTATTAGAATTATAAGATTTCCCCGTGGAAATAACGAGAATTTTCACGTTAATTTATTCAATCACGCGGAAATACAAATGAAAAATTGAAACGGTATACGTGGAATTTTCAAGTGAAACTATTTACGTGAAATTCTACGTGGAAACCACCTGTGGAATTATGAATATTGATACCTGTCAATATAGTATACGAGTTACTTAAAACTCAAAAACAAAATCCATTTTGGTCTATCTCTTACAGTTTACGATATATTTTCTGTTATAACTAAGGTTATAACTAATTTCCATGTGGAACGTTTCAAATTTCCATGCGGATTTCTATGTGGTTGGAGGAATTCACGTGGTTCTGTACATGTGCATTCCATGTTAATTTTCAAAAGAATTTTCACGTGGAAATTTCCATCTTGGCAGTTACAGAAATGTATGCACATACAATTAAATTTAATTCTCAGAGATGGAGAAACTTTCAATTTGCACATTAAAAATATTGTGAAATTTGAAGTATTTTCTCAGAAAGTAAAACGGATTCTTCAAACATATATTTCTGAACTGAAGTGGGAGTTCACGTTTATACCTAATGCAAGGTTCTATTCCATAGTGATTACAAGGTGAAAATCCATGATATTTCGCCATTTTCGTCCTGCGGATACCAATCATTTAGTTCTCGTCTCAGCTGATTAAGCATTTTGCACAAGATTTTTACAGAGTGGGACGATCTCAGATTTAGCGCCCAACGGAATACCCAATACGCAGTAACGGCGGCATTTGTTGCGGTTTCTTCATCTATTTAATGTGAAAGAAAACAATTTGTTTAAATGTGAAAAAAGTTGTACATACCAAATCCATTTGAAATCAGGTTATTATATTTCGGGGAGAAAAGTCTCGCAGCCTCAAAAATGGTTTAGCCCGAAAATGTATATTATATTATATATATATATTAAGGGTGTGCAAAAAGCTCCAAACTTCGAGTCGAGTCGAGCCGACTTTTTTCGAGTTGAGTCGAGTCGAGCACTCGAAAGTTTCGAGTTCTCGAACAGTTTTGAGCTGCTCGAAAGTTTCGGGTTCTCGAAGCTTTTGTAATTAACAAGAATTTCTTGAAACACGGTACTAGGGGTTTTTTCGAATTACTAACAGTGATTTTAGAATAAAAAGTAAGAATTAGAGATTTTTTATCCAAAAAGGCGACTAAATTTTTGAGCATTTCAATAAATTGACAGATAAAAATTTAATAAACTGACGGATTTCCATGAGACTCAGTATACTAGAGTTTTTTTCGGACTTCTGATGATAAATTTAGTCGAAATTTTGATGAAATTTATTATATTCAGCGATGTCGTCAGTTTATTGAATTTTTATAGAATTTGGTCATCATTTTGGATCAAAAATCTTGAATTTTTAATTTTCATCTCAAAATCGCTGTTAACAATCCGAAAAACCTCGTAGTATCGGGTTTGGAAAAATTCTTGTTAATTTCAAAAGTTTCGAGAACCTGAAACTTTCGAGCAGCTCGAAACTTTCGAGCAGCTAGAAAATACTCGAGTACTCGAAAGTTTCGAGTTCTTGAAAATATCCGAGAACTCGAAAATTTCGAGTTCTTGAAAACGTTCGAGTGCTCGAAAAGTTTCGAGCTTTCTGGAAAGCTCGATCTCGACTCGACTAGGCTCGACTGGGCTCGACTCCAACCTGATTGAGCTCAGCTCGACTCGACTCGTTCGAACTTCAGGTTTCGAGTTTTTTGCA
>CAKNWW010046613.1:0-10383 GCA_932074435.1 Andricus kollari
AATTCAAATACTCCTAACTTTGTGAAAAAAAAATCGGCAAATCGGTAAGATACGTGTCGTCTTATTTCTGTGACTTGAGCATATGAACTGCCTGCCTGACTTGAAATTTGGCCTCTTATACTTTTGAGGACTATTTTCTGAGCAAGATTCAATACAAAACAATTTGAATTGTCTAGAGAATAAAATATGTAAATGCAGCAAATTTTTAAAATACCTCAAAGATGTGTGTGAAGCTATAGCTTTAAACTAGCTGTGAAGTCGATCTCGGGTGTTTCCACTTTTTTTGTATTTACAGTTTTATGATGCTCATTTGAAGGGTCGGGGAACAAAAGGGCCTATCCCACACATTTTTCGAAATTGACTTTTACACATTTTTGGACTCCTCAACCAAACGCCGTTTTGAGGAGGTAAAATTTAAAAATTATAAATTTTTTTTCATTTTTTAAAACTCATCAAAGTCAGTCAAGGTCCTATCTCACGGGGTTACCGAGCAAATGTTTTTTCTGGCGTCCTGAAAAATTTGGAGAAATGGGGTTAGGCCCTTTTCTTCCCCGACCCTTCATTTGAGGAGCATTTTCTATTCTTATAATATGAACTTTGAATTATGTCAATAAAAGAAGTTTGTAAAACACAGATTTTTCAAATATTATAAATAACCATAACTTCCTTACTTTCCAATAAAAATAAATGGGTTAATCGATTCGTCTCGAATTAACGAAACTTTTCTATCCTTGCATCAACTTTGAATGATCTAAATGAGAAAATTTTTACTATAAAAATCGAGTTTTAAAGTCATGTAAATGACTATAACTACCCTACTTTTCAATAAAACGATTTAGTATTATAGGTAAATCGATTCATCTCGACTCAATGAATCTTATATTGTTGCATCTGTTTTGAATTATGTTAATAAAAAAAGTTTTACTATAAAAAACTAATTTTCAAAATAGTATAAAGTGTTAAAAGAAGGTAATAAATATTTTTAGAAATTCTTCTGTCAGTTTTGAGGTATAAGTGGTGAAAATAGTCCCTCAAAATTTCATTAATTTATCTGCAACCGTTTTCAAGTTGTCGTGTTCTCAGAAAAGTGAGGCATCCACATACGCACATCCACGCACACATGCACCTGAACAATTGTTTAGAACATTGTATTGGACATTTTTTAACTGAGGAACTTTTAATTGAACGAATAAATATTTTTTTCGAAATTGTTGGCATTACAAAGTTTTCTCTACGAGGAAGCAAAAACAGTGAGTTTTGTATTTTTCATTTAAATTATATCGTTAAGGGTTTTCTGATACATTTGAGGACCTTTGCTGATAAAAATTCGCTACAAAAAAAAATTGATATGCCTAGAGAATAAAAAAAATGTTAATGCAGCTAATTTTTAAAACTCCTAAGAGATGTGTGTATTTAACAAAAATTATATTTAATATTTATGTAACTTTGTGTAAAAATATATTTTGAACCTCCATTTATTATTATTTTCCTAGATCACTTGGAAAACCTTTTTGTACAACTCAGGTCTTTTTACTGACCGTCATTTTCCGTTTTTGAATTTATGTTTTTCTAGCTAGTTTTAAAAAGACTTTTGAATACCTCAGAATTTTGACTCATGAAATACTTAAATTAAAAAATAGATAAACAGAATTTAAAAACGCTTAATGTTGAGTTTATCTTTTTTTTTTTTTTGTAACTCTTCCCTTTTTTTCTGATGTTTTCTTTCTCATTAAGTAGTTCCCAGGTATTTCAAATCATTTTTAGAGCTAGTTAGATTTAAAACATTTGCTGAATTTACATTTTTTAGTTTCTAAAGATACAAAATGCGGAGGATGAAAATTTAACTCTTGAGTTTGATTATACATATACGTGTTTGGTGTACATTATCAAGAAGGGAGGATTGAACAAGTTGATGATTTCGTGTATAAGCGAGGGTAGAAAGATAGATTGTAAGAGTCATTACTGGGAGTAAAAATGTGATGAATAAAGCTTAAATTGCAATATATAATTGTGTGCTTGCACCTACTGTGTTGTATGGTAGCGAGCCCTGGGCTTGTCAAGAAAAGGATAGGAGTAAATTGGGCATGGTTGGTATGCAATTCCTGCGGAATATTTGCGGTAAAACGCTAATGGACAAAGTCGGTAATGTGTGGCTTCTCAAAGAAACACTGTTTGACAAGGGTGAAATAAATTTATTCGAGATGGTTTGACCATGTTGAGAGAATCGATGAAGGACATTTTACTAAAGTGAATGGTAGCCCACCCAGAGGTAGAGGTCAAATTGCTTTCAACTTGCTGTTCAGTTGCTAAATTGCCGTGTCAATTAAAACTGCAGTAATCATATTTAATTCATTTAAGATATTAATGAAATCTGCTTTCTTATGAATATTTTTAAGGAGGTAGTTTGGAAATCGAATTTCGATTTGTGCCCTTTTTCATGCTCCGATTTCGGTGCATAATATTCTTCATAAGAAATCAGATTTAATTTCTATCTTAAATGAATTGTTTTAAATAGATACACTTCCAATCTGCAGGGTTTGCTCATGCATATTTTTGAGAGTTCTTTTAATTGAGGCCAAACAATTTTAATCTCAATTTGACGAATGAAATCTTTTTATTTAAATTTTGTACTAAGAATTTTTTTTTTAATATTAGCAATTTTTAGGGATGTATGCTTTTTTGCATTGTTTCTTTTCCTATTTGGAAAATGTAATAATCTGAATAGGTTGGTTCAAAATCAAGCACAAGCATATCTAGTTGATTTTATAGAAATAAAGAGCTAATGTGAAAATGTTTCAATGCATAATTATGAATTTCTGGTAGTGAAAAAGTAATTCTGGCTCATTCGAATGATTCGTATTGGATTTAGTATAGATTATGTCTGAAAGATTTGCTGTTGGCCTTGGTACAGTGAGAAATGTGGTTGTTTTTTGTTGTAGAAATTTAACATAATTTGCATTCAGAAGCGCAATATATGTAGTATTATGGAACTCAAGAGATAAGTAATCTTCTCAACTTTTTTTTGGTATTTTATAACAACGTATTTAGAACTTTTTTCCATATATTATTACTATCTTGAAGTACCGTATGTTCATTCTTGAGGCTAATTTAGGGATTAGGGCCCTGAATTTAAAATAAATGTATGCTACATTTGGTAAAAAGTATATAGAAAATTTTCCAGAGATGCTAGCTCCGTGGTTGAACTCCTGACCTATGACGCGAAGTCATACTAGCGCTTAAAACATATATATAACCTAATTATTTATTAACGTATTTTATATTTATTATAGCTTAGGATACAAGAAAAGTTAGTTTACGATGATCTGGATACTAACTGCGATGTGCATACAGCTACCGCAGCGCCTCTTAAATTGACACACATTGATAGATATTTGCATGGACCAGTGCCAGAAAGTGGAGACTCGGGACTCAGTCAAGAAGATATACCAATATTGTTAAATCAATTAAAGATAGAAGTCGCAAAGTGGGGAAATGGAAACAGTTTACCAAGACCAGATTCGAAGGTTATTCTCAGTTCGGCAGCTGCTGTTGTGGCTTTTGGAGAACTTACACCAGGTGGAGCTTTAATGAAGGGTTTTAGAGAAGATAGTCTTGGACGTAAGTATCCAATTTCTTAACAGTCCTTTATTTAAAAATATTGCAGTGCAGATTTTACAAGATATTTAAACTGTATTTTTGAACATCTGTGTGGTTTAATGATTTTTCTACTGAGAAAGCTTTCAATTTCGAACGCTTCTAATCATAAAAGAAGTTTTTGCTTTAAAATTTGGGAGTGTTAACATTCTAAGTCCTGAAAATTTAAGGGTAAGTAATTAATTCAGAATTAATTAATTTCAGAATTAATACCAAAGGACTTGGAGAAGGAACTGCGCAACGTCTATGTATGCCTCTGCGAACTCCTCAAGCACTTTTGGAGAAGTTTTCCACCAACCACACCGCAACTGGAGGAAAAAGCGGTTCGCATGCACGAAGCTTTGCAGAGGTTTCACTCCGCAAAACTCAAACCATTCGAGGTAAGTTCCCCTTTATGTTTACAACTTTACCTTTCCTAACACGACAAATGAATAACTAAAATTTTAACATAAATAAAGAATACATAAAGTTGGATATCAATTTTACAGGACCGAATGCAGAGAGATTTTTCAGCAGTTAGTCAGCATTTAACAAGTCACCTGAACCAAGTTTTAAATGCAGCTTACAGAAAATTTGATCTCTGGCAACGACGCAAGATGCAGATGAGGTAGCCGTTAACCCACCTGTTCTAACTAAAGTAAATTCAAGGATTAAAATAAAAACAGAGTACGAATTCATGTACGTATGTTATATATTTGAAAATGTTACCCTTATTAAGTAATGCGGAAGCAGGCGTTTATCATCAAAACCAAAGTGAGATAGGTAATGCACATCATATAAGACAATATTCTTTCTTCGTGCATTAACCGCCTATTTATTATTGAATATGACTTCTTTTTTTTTCCTTTTTTATTATTATTGTATACAGAGCACACGCGAATCTCGAATTTTTTCCTTGTTAGTGATTTGCAGAATTAGTTATCGATTAGCTATCGATGAGTGCTTATGATCCGACGTAGATCGTCGAAAAATGTTCAAGTTACAGTAAATTATTAACACCTTTTCTATATCAAAAATTACTCTGTTTAAAAGAAGCTTGTAAGTTTCAAAGAACTGAAGGAGCGGAACTGTTTTTGTAAGACTGCAAATGGAAATTGATGTGAAAAATAGATTTGTGGACCTAACATAAGACAAAAGATTAATTGTTATTATATGTGAACTTTGTACTATTTGATTTCCTTTTTTTAAACTTAATTTTTGTTTTAATATTCATTCGACTGCCAACAATTATGTCTTCAATACATCAATGAATTCAAGACGTATTTTACTGCGATATATTCGAATAAGTGTCTTAATAATCTCGTCAATATTTTCCTACCCAAATAAGGCTCGGATTTTTTATCCATCTGAGTACATACAGTAATTTATATGTTACGTCCTCGTCTGTACTAAAAATTATCAATAATGTCGCCGTATACACACTTGTGACTTTATGAAGAATCAACTAGAAAAACTATAATGATTTATTTAATTTTAGTGATTAATGAAATATTCGTAATTGCAATTACTTATAGAATGTTGTTATTAGGAATAATTATTTGTCCAGATTATTGCTATTATTATTTTCAAAGTGGTTAGAAATATATTCTTACACGATTATTTCAATAAATGTTATTATTGTGAATATAGTGAAACCTTGTTTTATACATTGAATCCAGCGCCTTGGAATAACGTCTAAAATATAAATCTTTTTCAATTACAGAACTTTGAAGTAAAAGCCTGTAAATTTTATTAAATTCAAATCCGAAGTTTTCGAAATGATTGGACAGTCTTGAAATGAGCGATATTTAAAATGCTATATTTTGAAATTGGAAGCAATATAAATTAATCAATTTTTATTTTCAAGCCAACAAACTTGACTAATTTAATTGGGGGTGTGCAGATGCTCGACCCGCGCGAGCCGAGATTTTTGTGTGCGGGTCGGGTTGAGCCGCGAGCAAGAAGCACGCGGGCCGAAAAGAAAAACTCACAACGCTTGCAAAATAGATAGGGAATATTGACAGGAATTTATACTTAAAAAATAATTAAACCTTTTCATTCAATCTGAAGTCTTTTTCTCGAAATTGAAAGAAATTTTATTAAAAGGAGACCTCTCAAAGCAAATTTTTAAATTAATTAATCATTTTTCCTTTACATGAAATTAATAAAAAGTTATTTTTTTAAAGAAAATATGTTTTCCGAGCCGCGCGAACTTTTTTTGCTCGTGGCTTCGTTCGACTTTGAGCGTGCCATACGGCGCGCGTCTATCCGATATCGCGCTTCACGTTTGATAATGTATTTACCTCGCGTTACGCGTTTGGATACTTTTGTGCTCGGCTTACTTCGCAGTTTAATGCTAATATGCATTTAATTAATCTAAAATTAAAACTTTAACAATCTCTTCAATAAGTCTTCTTTTCACTAAGCTTCAATATAATATATGGAAGCTTACTTGAAAATATTATTATCCAAGGAGTAGACTTTTGCTTTCTTCAGATCATCAGGCCTAATTCAGGTAAAAAGAGTTTCATTTTCGCATGCCAGGACAATCTCATTTCCACCTTAGTATACCGTGACCGCATTTTATGTTAAGAAGTTCCCAGCGATAGGTGCCGAACGTGGCATGCACACGCTGAGTACCTAGAACACATACTATCTGGGTGTCCCAGTCACGCGGGAACGACGTATCTCTACAGACATTATGCGGCCCTGAGAGAGTTTTATTACCATCTTTGTCGCTCTTACGGTGTTGGTCGTGACCCTGCCCTGCCAAACGCTCAAAGGGAGATCGAGTCAATTGTCCAAAACGAGAAGTGCCAAATTTTCTGGAACTACGATTTTCGGACAGCAGTCTCCGTTGCACACTCGAGACCTGACATTGTTCTCCAAGACTTCGAGAAACGAACTATATTCGTGATCGACTTCTCGGCTCCGTCCGAATACAACATCACTGCCAAGGAGAAAGAAAAGGAGCAGAGGTATCAAGACCTTAAAAGGGAGCTGCAAAAGCTGTACCCAAAATATTCGGTACAAGTAATTGTCCTTGTGATCGGTGCTTTCGGAGGTGTGTGTGTGTGTAATAATTAACATTCTAATTATTACAACATTTTCCTATTAAAAAAAGAAAATTTTGTAGTTTTTTCAAAAATTGAATTTCCGATTTTTCAATAGCATTATCACTGTTTAAAAGGAAAATGATGAGTACTATTAAAGAGTAGGCCTTTTTATAAGGTACAATTTCGTTTTTAAACTTTTTTGTATCTCGCGTTGTTTGACTGATAACTTGAATTTTTGATTGTTCGATAGCATTTTCAATGTGTAAAACAAGAACGACAATTCCTATTAAAAATGATTTACAGGCGATTTTGTAGGTCTTTTTAATATTTCTCTGTTTGTAAAAGTACTAATTTCTTTTGTTGACTATTTTTCATGTCACGTTGTTTGGCTGAAAATTTAAATGTTCTATTTCTCAATAGAATTTTCGATGTTTAAATGAAAAACAGAGACTTCGATTAGAAAAAGATTAAAGACTATTTTGTAGGTCTACTTAAGAGCAACCATTTTTTTTACTTTTTTTCGTATGTCGAATAGGGTAACTGTTCCAATTACTGCCGTACACCATGCGTCAGTATCACTTTATTTGCACATAAAGTTAGACTAACGGTGAAGAAAAAGTTTTATAAGTTAAACAATCATGTAAATCAATGCTTATTAATGTTTCATTGGTTAAAGTAAAAATTTAACTTTGTCTTCCATACACTTTTTATGCGCAAGATGTTCAGATACGTTAAACTACAGTTATCAAATACGAAATAATCACACCAAATCATTTCCTATCAAGCGTGCGGTCGGTGGTCGACGAAATTGGCGTTTTTTCAGAGATAATGAAACGGCACATATTTTCCCGGTCTGATAAAAAGTGTCGTTATGACTAACTAAACTCCTCAAGCTCACGGCGAAAATTGATATAAAAAATGTGTCGAAAATTCAAATCCATAAACCACCATACTACATGATTACTGAGATGTGGGATTATTGGGGGGAGGGGGGTACATTTTTTGTTTTCAGACCATTTTATTATGAAATGTTATTGCATTAAAAATAAACCAAGTAAAGTTTGTAACTAAGAGTTCAAAGGATGTTTGACCAACTTTACGATGTGGTTATAACGCTTTCTCTAATATGTATGTCCCTTCTATAGTTCTTTAAAATTAAAAGTCAAAATATGTGTGATAGCATAGTCTCAAGGTCTAATTTAAAATTGATTCGGTCTCAAAAGGTTATGTAAATTACGATGTAAATAAAATGTTAATCTAGAAATTAAAGAAAGGTGGCTGTTTTGTGAAATAGGTGACAAATTTCAAAATAGGTTAAAGCAAGTGATTAGGTGCCTGGTATATGCAACCAAGTCTGCAGCATGTAATAAAATTGTATGAAGTTCTCTGCAATATTTACTATTGAGTAGAATTTTTAAGTATTTTTAAGCGTGCTGTAAAATTCAATATTGTATGGAGCAGTTGATATTCGCTCAACTTTTTCCAGAAAGCGTGCATTTAAGTCAATCCAAAAACATGTTGTTTTTTCACATTTTCATTGAATTCTAAATTGTTTCTAATTTTGTATTACTGTTCACTAGCAAAAACTAAAATCTCAAACCTCAAACACATTTCAGAGCTCTCGTGTTCAATAGTTTTTCGTTTCCTGGGTAATTAGGCCAGAATATGGACTTTTTTATTTGTTTAAAAAACGATTAAAACAAAAACTAACCTCTGGTCAAAAAATGATTTGGAATGAATTTGTATATATTTTTGAGATTAACCATTTTTCTTTTTAACATGTTTTTCGTATCTCACTTAATTTGGCTAGAAAATTGAATTTTTACTTTTTAAGGAAGTCTATGATTTCAAGATTGAAGAATTTTGTGAAGTAAAGTTCTACGATAGGGCGATGTGAAAAGGTTGAATTTAATTAAATCTGAGACAATCAAAAAATTCGTTCGATATATGAAAGAATTTAAAACAAAAATGATTGAAATTAGTTAATGTCTTCAGGTTGGTTTTTGAATTTAAAAATGCATAAAAGGTTACCTATCAGCTACAAAATTATGACGAATTTTGTAATGAACAAAAAAATAGAAATAAAAAAGTTTGTGTGCTTATTTCGAATAATTATTTTCAAACATTCGTCGTATTTAAAACGCACAAAAAGATTAAAAATACAAAATTCACAATTTTGAAATGCTTAAAAAAATACCAATTTTTTAAATAACAAAGTAAAGGCATGTTTGGCCCGGCTCGAATGATTCGATTAATTTCAGCATTTTCACTCCGCCCCATTGCACAATAACAATGTTTAAGTCTTTGATAATGTTAAACCATTTAAAAATTGAATCATTTTGAATTAAGTACAATTAAAATTTAACAGATTCAAAGTAAAGCCACTTTCAAAAAAAAGCTTGAGAGTGAAAAATGTTACTTATTATAATGAGGTAAAAGAAGGTATATATACCTTCAAAATTGAAAAGTTGAAATTCAGACCTATTAAATTAAAAAGTTTTTTAAACGGAACTTAAGACAAAACAAATTTTGAAATAAAACTTCAAAAATTAACTATAAATTAATACTGATACATATTCTAAATGGAACTATTTCACTATTTATAGGAACTTCAAATTGCGACATGCAAAGTTGAGAAATTCCAATAACCTTAAAAATGAAACCGCGTTAGCTTAGAAATCGTGCAATTTCAAATTGGAATCATAACAATCTTGTTTTATTTTTGTATTAGCAAATTACATAAGTGTTTCAGAATTAATCGCTTATGAGTAACACTGTATAAAATGCTGTTATATATAAAATTGGTACAGATTTCGTACGGAACGTGAGCCCCATATTTTAAAATAAAAAATTAAAGTAGAAGATTTCTAGGTTGTCCTAAAAAAATTGTTGTTTTTGTTTTATCAGTTATATGTCGTATCACTCTTTATCACAAAAAGGGTTTAAAAATGTTGATAAGATAAAACAAAGGGTACAAAGGACACGCCTAAAGTAGGCAACCCGCCTTACTTACACGCACCAATGCCGAGTTACCTATTCGGCCAGAAAACTCCTTTAAACATCATGAATGATTTAAATTATAAATAGCACTTTAGATAACGAAATATCTTGATTATTTTTTTGCAATTAAGATTTGGAATGTCTTAAGATTAAAAATGATTTTCGATATTTAAAGAGAACATTCTGGAACACTCGAACGAACGGTTCCCCCGGCGTTGTTCGAATTTAAAAAAATCGCGCCATTCCCCTCCACCAATCAATAGATGGCGTTTTTCTATTGTTGACTCGTTTCAAAATGGCGGCCTGTAATGGGCGCTCTGGGGCAACATTGTTTGACATTGTTCGCGAATCCCCCCGACAAATGACTCGTGTAACCTTAATTTAGCGCGGCGCGTATGCTCCACAGCACGCACGACAATCTGCGACGAAGAACGAGAGTTTTACGCGAATCATGTGAGCGCTAATGAAGCGCTTAGTGTCTACGGTGTCTACTACTTGAGCCGAGTGTCGTGTCTCGAATCGCCGATCTGTAGCCATATTTCCCTGTTATCTGATGAAAAGTGGTGATTTCTGCAGCCGATCATCATCTCAGGACAAAATTCGAGGTCAAGGTAAACTTCTGGCTGGATGAGCCCTTATCTCATATTTCCTCCGGCTGTTCGGCATCTTCCGATCACCCACCAGTAGTCCCAGT
>CAKNWW010046655.1:0-10178 GCA_932074435.1 Andricus kollari
CTAATTACTTAATAAGTAATAAGTAATTAACTTAACCCTAATTAGGTCGAATGTTAGGTGACAATTTTTCTCAAGTCGAATTTCGCTTATAGGCCAGGCAGTACGTAGTCTTGCCTGACCTGTGCGGATCTTGTGGCAGTGGCGTAATCTTAAAAAAAACGGTTCTTTATTTATAACTCGTTTGTTTACGGTTTTTTGCAAACTCCGCGTCAACAAAAATTAAAGTACGTAACATTCTCCAAAAAATAGGTTTTATTATTTTTTTTCATACGACCCATATTTTTCGAATAATAGCCGGGCACAGTCCAAAAATTTGTAAAAAATGTTGAAAACTTGTACTTATATTAGTTCTGAAATGACGTTGGATAAATTTATGCACTAATTGTCGGTAAGATCAATGTTAATAAATGAATAATACACTAACAACTTATTTTTTATTGCTTATAAATAATTTTATTAATGGAATAAATTTTTTCATTATATACGCTTTTCACAATTGCGAGCCTATGTAGGTAAGTATTTGAGACCACTTATAAAAATTTAGAAAAATTTAGAGAATAGCTTGGTCGATGGAATTTAAAAAATCCAGAATTTCACAGGCGCACCAAAAAATTTAATTAGGGTCATTATAATTCAAAACAAAAACGACGAATACCATTGGCATAGAACAGGGCTCACCACTTTCAGCAAGTGTTGACTGAAATGACAAGCGCGTGGCTGTATCAAGAAAAATGTATGTAGATTTTAAACTTAAGATAGAAAAGAAATCTATTTTATCATGAGTAATTTTATGCAAAATGAGCGTGAACAAGATTAACAATTAAAAAAACAGAATTCCAAACTATCTCACTTTTCGGCTCATCAGAGACAAAAATAACAAAATGAAAAGAGGGAGAAAAAGAGAAAAAGTCAACCAAAAAACTTACTTGAATGGATAGAATTTTAAATACTTATTTATTCTTATTATAAAGAATAAATTTTATATCTTTTTCACTTTTCTTTTTTTCACTAATGAATTCAAAATGTAGTATTTTTATGTATGTGTATGTATATTTCTGTGTATTTATGTATGTATATGCCTCTCTTTAATTGCAGGTATTATGTTTTGATTATTGAACTAGCATAAGAATTTTTAATTAGACCTTGTAGTTTTCCTATAAATAATCCCTGATGAGGGGGTCTAAATTGGCCCCGAAACATGTTGGTTCCTGGTAGTATAAAGAGGATGGTGAAAGGAAAAAGTGTGAGGTTGGTTTTTGGTTGACTTTTCCTCTTTTTCTCCTTCTTTTTACATTTGATTATTTTTGTCTCTAATAAGCCGAAAAGTGAGATAGTTTGAAATTCTGTTTTTTTTTTTTAATTTTGAATCTTTTTCATGCTCATTTGGCATAAAATTATTCATGATAAAATAGATTTCAGTAACAAAATTCATGATTCATTCCAATCTGCAGGGTTTGCTTATGAATATTTTCAGAATTCTTTTATTTGAGCCTAAATAATTTAGCTCAATTTGTCGAAAGAAATCTCTTTTTTATTTCAAATTTTTGAAAGAAGAATGCATTAAATATTAGCAATGTTAGAAATACATTAAACTTTCGATTGTTTCTTTTTCTATTTGGAAAATGTAACAACCTAAGTAGATTGGTTCAAAATCAACCATAAATGTATGTAGATGTTTCTCAACATTCCAACGACTAAGGGACTAAGCTATTCTCTAAATTTTTCAAGTTAGTGGTCTCAAATACTTACATACATAGAGTCGCAATTGTGAACCACGTATGTAATAAAAACATTTATTCCATTAATAAAGTTATTTATAAAAATAAAAAATAAGTTGTTCATGTATTATTTACTTATTAACATTGATCTTACCGACAAGTAGTGCATAAATTTATCCAACGTCATTTCAGAACTAGTATAAGTGCAAGTTTTCAACATTTTTTTACAAATTTTTGGACTTTTCCCTACTATTATTCGAAAAATATGGGTCGTATGAAAAAAATCAATGGAACCTTTTTTGTGGAGAATTTCATGTACTTCAATTGTTGTGGATGCGGAGTTTGCAAAAAACCATAAACAAACGAGTTATAAATAAAAAACTGTTTGTCGAAAGTTTACGCCACTGCCAAAAGATACGCTGGGGGAGGGGGAGGGGGATAACGAAAACGGTTCCTTATATTGACCCAAAGAACGTTTTAAAACGACAATTGCTTTAGTCGGAATTTATGTCAAATTTGTTTAAACAATTACTTTTCCAAAAAAACTTCTAAAATCGTATTTTCGGAATTAAACATAATATTGGATAATTTCGAGGAGTAATGAATTCTGCTAAAAACTTTATGTTATTGTTTATACAATTAATTATTGTTTTTTTAAATTTCCTTCAAATTGAGTATGGATGGCTTACATCTATTATTAAATAAATCATAAAAGTCATAATAAAATTTAAATTATAAAAGTGTATTTATTATTGCTTTCTTTATATTTTTACAATCTTTATCATAATTATATTTTTAAAAAAGCACATTCACTAATGCCAAATATGATTAAAGTTTCAACAGATTGCTTTTTACATTTTCGTACGCGTTATAAATATTAAAATGTGTCGCTGATTTACTTTTTAGCTTTATACGATTATTTATAAGACTGTTTTCAAGTTATTTCTGTAATTCACACCTGCAGCGTTGAACTTGTTCCAAATTTGCGGCTCGAAGACCTTTTAAAAATGGCGGTGATTGTACATTTGATTGGTTCACTTTCTTTGAGATGCGCGTTGAAAGACCATAGTTTGTTGGATCATGTGAATCATGATCCATAAATCATTATGTAAATGTAACCGTCAGTAGTCTTCGTTCCTTTAAACTCGATCATCAAGATCAGCAAATTATTGGGAAGAACATTGTCTTCAGTCAAAAAATAATATTTTGTGATCAGCGTTGTAATTAAACTGCATATGAAATGGATTTAGATTATATTTCATTATAGCATTTAAAAGACTTATGAATATCAATCTGACACATTGGAAGCCAAAAAAAAATATATTAAAATATACTTACGAAAATAATTCTATGTATAATATTTTATATTATTGATCCACATTTTTTAATAGAAAACTGCTTCAACGAATAAAAATTGTTTAAACAATGAGACGACGTTTTTAACAGAATGCAATACTGCTCAAAATCATTCAATATTATGTTTAATTCAGAAAATACGATTTAAAAAATATTGTTTGAAAAATAATTGTTTAAACAAATTATGGTTGTTTAAACAATTAAAAAATAATTCATATATTCTTTTTATACACTATGCAGTCAAAAAGATAATTATATGTATTTTATTTTTTTTAAGTTATCGAAAAAAAACTGTTTATCCAAATCCAAATTGTTTAAGCAAATACAAATTTATTAAACATTAAAAGATATGATTAATATGATGTTAATGTTTTTTGTCTACATGGTCGATAATCAATATTTAAAATATTGATTATTTAAGTTGTGAAACACAACTTTTTTTTTTAATGTTGTGAAAAAAATCTTTCTAGCTCCGCTGAGATCAATCAATCAATCTCGTGTTGGAATATCTTGCAATTACATTGAATGACGTCGACATTTAACTTACAGGAGTTGTGAAGAAAATTTTCTCTTCTCTCTGTAGTTTAATTGGTTAGAGCATTCAGACCGGAAATCTGAAAGACCTCGTGTTCGAATCCCAGCGGAGCTAGAGAGATTTTTTCACAACATTAAAAAAAAAAGTTGTTTTTCACAACTTTAATAATCAATATTTTAAATATTGATTATCGACCATGTAGACAAAAAACATTAACATCATATTAATTAAATAATTCACTGGTCAAAAAAACATAACATCAAATAATATTAAAAGATATGTATCAAAATTATATAATTATTCAACAGATAGTAGCATAGGAAACCAATTTGAGAAAAAACTGGATATCTCAGGGTAAATTTTTAGAAATTTTGAGAATAAACAATAAGTAATTGTTTAAATATTTACATAATGTTTTTAAGAAAATTTACTACTCCAACCAATGACAAACTATTACATTTCAATCAGAAAATACGATTATTTTTTACATTTTTTGGGAATAAATAATTGTTTAAATAAGTTACATTTATTGAAACAATTAAAAATTGTTTAAAGAGTCATGGGAAATATTCAAATTCTCCATTAGTAATTATTTGTATGAAAAAAATGACGGAAATTGCTAAAAAGTAACAATAATACGTAAAAATGTAATTTTTCTATTTTTGGGGCACTGTGGGGGGAGGTGAGGATAGTTAAAAATAAAAGTTATTAGTATGGTTACATTTCATTGGTATTCCTCTTCAATCCCTAAAACCAACCTAATGTATATATAATTTAAAAAAAAGTTAAACAACCACCGCAGGGCCTCACTGGGAACAACTAACATCTAAAAATGACATCGGCTCCCAGTAGAACCGCGGTCAATCATGGCCACCTCTCACGACCGTGAGATGGGTGGCATGATGAAATTAGGTCGACAGGCCGGCGAAACCCTCGTGTATTTTGAGGTCACGAAGCGACCCAAGGATAACAGCTTTCTGCATCCATTTTGCAAGTGCATTGGCATATTTTCAGCACACAGGAATGGCTTTAAGGGTACGAACCAGTGATTGTTTCGCACCTCCGAGAGCACCGATCACAAGGACAATTACTAATATTTTGAGTACAGTCGCTGCAACTCCCTTCTAAGGTCTTGATACCTCTCCTCCTTTTCCTTCTCCTTGACAGTGATGTATTAGACGGCCAGAGCCGAAAATTCGATCACGAATATGGTTCGTTTCTCGAAGTCTTGGAGAACAATGTTAGGCCTCGAGTGAGCAATGGAGACTCCTGTCCGAAAAGCGTAGTTCCAGAAAATTTGGCAGAAAATTTGGCACTTCTCGTTTTGGCCAATTGAATCTATTTCCCTTGGAGCGTTCGGCAGGGCAGGGTCGCGGCCAACACCGTAAGAGCGACAAAGAGGGTAAGAAAGCACTCTTAGGGCCGCATTGTGTCTGTAGATATACGTTGTTACCTCATGGATGGGACACCCAGATAGTATGTGTTCCAGGTACTCTGCGTGTGATGACACGCTCTGTACCTATCGCTGGGAACTTCTTGACATAAAATGCGATCACAGTAGGCTAAGGTGGAAAGGACACCGTCCTGGCATGCGAAAATGAAACCTTCTGTACCTGAATTAAGCCCTGATGATCTGAGGAAAGCAAAAGGTTGCTCCTTCGACAAGGACTGTTTTTTTTTATATTTCTGTGAAAATTTCCCTGCATTTTCTTGTCGAGTAGCACTTGATGGAATTATTTAACTTCTGCTTTCTTCACTTCGGCTTTCAAAAGTGAAGCATCTAGACGGAGTAATGCTCTTTCCTCACTTGTGATGTTGAAATTCAGGCCAAGGGTCTCAGCCGCCTGCTCCACGGCTTTGTAAAGGAACGCTCCTTTGCCAATCATCTCGTGATTCCTGAGAATTTTTAGGAGAGGATCTTTTCCATTTGCAACGATGTTAGCTGTACTTAGAACAATTCGATTATGAAGACATTGGAGATTTAGAAGTCCGCGTCCGCCTTGGCGGCATGAGATGTGTAATCGCGTAAGACACGAATTGAAATGCAACCTTTATGCATATGCATGATCGTACGTGTGGTGATATCAAGTGCCGTGAGCTCGTTCTTCGTCCAATGAACCACCCCAAAGGAATAGAGCAGAACGGGGACGGCAAGCATGTTAGTCGCAGATACCTTGTTCGACGCCTACAAATTTGAAGACCAAATCTGCCGAAGAAGATGCTTGTATCTGCTTCGGAGAGGCTCTTTAAGTGATGTTACGTTCTGAATATGTGTTGAGATGTCTAATAACACCTATATGAACAAGCTCAGGGTCCTTGGGAACGCCAACAATCTTTCTTTTCTTCAGATGAATTTTGGCACATTCATCCAATCTAAAGTTCATCCCAATTTCTCCTGTGTACTTCTTGTCGATATGTATAGCACTTTAAAGTTTGCTTTTACCAGAGGCATAGATGTTCAGGTCATCCATATAAAATACATGAGTGACCTTATGCTCGCGATGGTTAGTCTCGCTACAGAGGTATCCAGAAGAATTTCGTAGTGCGAAAGATAGAGGCAGAAGTGTGATGCAAAAAAGCAAAGGGCTCATGGTATCGCCCTGAAAGATGCCCCTCTAGAAGGTGACGTTGTTCCTTGTCACACGATAATTTCCAGACGAGATACTAAATAAGTTTTCGGAAAGGGGCATACATCTCTCTGTGCATCTCACTATGTGTGGATGCACGTTCAAGCTTTCCAACATACAGATGATAAGTCTATAAGACGTTGAATTGAAAGCTTTCCGGTTGTCAATTCAGGCCATTGACAGGACGTGCTGATGGGCTGCAGCTTCTTCACAGAAGCTCACGTTGTTCGTACATCTCTCGCCACACAAGCCAATTCTTCGGACAATCCTGTTGTCCAGGATAGATGTGAAGATCTTATATAGTGTGTTCAAACAGGTTATTGGCCACTGCGGAATGGGTGTTTCCAACTTCAAATATGAGGTGAATATGCGGGCCAAATGATGGTTTGTGGAAGTAAACTTCTTCCACCAGAAGTTCTTGATAAAATCCGGTCCTGCACCGGAAAAGTTCTTCGTTCCTCTAAGTGCTTTTTTCACCTCTTCGGCAGTGATTGATGGACAGTCCTCCTCAGATGTTATGAGGTTGTCGCAAAACCCCTTGAACCGGATGATATTATCAGTATCTTCTTTCAACTCCAATGTTCTTGGGATCTTGTATACCTCTCTCCAAAATGTCTCTACATCGTTGAGCTTGGGTGGATTTTTGACAGAAACAGGGTGATCACTGAACAGGCGAGATGGGTCAGCGAGAAACTGTTGATTCTCCCTGATCCATCTCTCCCTCTTCTGTATTCTTCTCCTTGCGTCAGATAACGCCCGTATTTTGTCAACAATGTGCTCCTTGGTTGTCAGCAGCTTTGACTTGTTTAGTGTATGATTGAAGATCCTTAGTTCTTGAGCAAACTTTCGAACCCTTTCCGTGAACGGCCTACCAGATCTTATGTAGTCAATCACACACTGAATACGCGACGAATTCTGTCTTACCCATCGAATCTTCTTGTTCATTTGATACAAGCGCCTTTTGATCTTTTGATTCATCGTAGATTTTAGCCTTCGATTTGAATCAGCCTTGGGTCTAAGGAGGAACCTGGATGTTAATGTTCCTCCTTGTCCTGAAATCGCCATTATCTGTCAAGGGGTGCCTGCTTTCCGCAGTTGATCTTAATGTCGCTTTCTCCTCTTCGTCTGCGGCTTGTTCATGCAGCGGTTTGGGAAAAGCTTTGAGTTTATATGCAGTTTACGATAGGTAGGCAGCTTGATTTTTCAAAGACTGTAGCGATACGTGCTTTTTCTGTCATCACAAAGTGTGCATACGCGCCATAAAGCCTCCGCGAACAGGAATAACGCTGGCATCGTAACAGTCCAGCAAGTCTACGCGTTCGATTGTATTGCGCCGCATCTACCATTTTTTTGGTGGTTTTGTGGTGTCATTGTTGTTCGCACGAGCAGCTAAGGTAAGGGTTCATCCATTCTTGTGCAGCCTTTCATCCAAGGATAAGGCTGAAAACTCTGTGAGGTCGCCCGGTATCTCAGAATCACCGTTTAAGACACATCAGCCAGGTGACATTAAGCATTCGGTACGGTTGTTACGTCTCCTCTTAGGGGTTGTTGCCTTCGGAACCATCCCTGGATAATTGTCCGCGAATGCTTATTAATTATTGTAACCATATTCAGCAGAAACCCTTCGTACAGAGACAGTGGTTCATGAAAAAAACAAATCCTTGGGTCCTACTTCATGAAGCGACGCGATGTGGCTAGAGCGTGGCGTGGAAAATTATGTGACTATTCAGACACCTTATATAATGCTTTCAATGTAAGACATCGATTTATAAAACTGGAAAGTAAAGCAACAATTTTTATTGTTCAAGTATTATTTTAAATAATTGAATTTGTAAGGGCGATATATAAAGGATTAATGTGAGTATATCAAAATTCTTTGATTGTGTCTTATGCATTTTGCTCTGGTTTTTGAATATGGGTACTATATTAAACTCTTTGGAATTAGAACAAACCTTTATCTTCACTACTGTCTTAGAATTAGGAATTTTACCCTCAATTGTAATGGAATTGTTAAATCTTTCGCTTAAAAGTGCTTCTTTTGCTTTGCATTCATTGCTATTTCAGAATTCGACATAAATATCTTTAAAGTGTATATTAGCCCAGTCGTACATTTCCCTATCACTATATAGTCATCTGAGTGTTATATGGATGCTGAAGGTTTGTTTTAGCGACCGCTCTTTTAAGAATGCCACCAATACCATCACAAGGCCCTTAGCCATGTGCAGTTGCATGAAAGTTCCATTCTGCTTTACATCTAAAATCTTGCCCGTGTAGTATTAAGTTAGCAAAGTTCTTACAATTCTTGTACTGTGCTGCTGAACCATCTGAATTGTATATTACAAAGTCCACAGTAATTCCTACTTTCTTTCATAAATAAGATGTCAGCTATATTTGATAGAGATGCATAGCAATCGTATTATGGACTTTCATATAGGATATTATAGCGTTACTAATGTTATTTATTTCACCTTCAGATGTGTTTCGGTAGTATGTCACAAAATGATGAATGGTGAATTGTGTTATTGACCAATGCTTACCTTAAGAAGAGTCTTGTGAATCACTTACAGTCTGGGTTTCGGCAAAATCTACTTGAACAAGAATTTAACCCATTGTTGGTTTAAATTTCACGCTGCTAGTTTACATACCGTTGCATTTCTTCACTCAAACTATTAATAAATTCATCTACTGGTGCCACAACAGTTTCTAAAGCTGATCGATCTACGTTTAACCATTTTTTCTTCTTGATAGTTAGTTTTAATGCGGGTGGGTGGGCCTGTGAGGCCGCTCCCTGGCGCTCAAGCTATAAAGCCTTTTGTGTCACACCCGTGTTTAACTGTTTATTCTTAAGGCAGTACTCCGAATCCGGCCACCTTCACCGAGTATTTTTAAACCTCGATGGATGTCGTTGTTTCGAACGTTCTGAAAATATACCTCTCAGGTGCCGGGCGTACCAAATCGCACAGTAAATGACGCGGACCTCTTTGCACGGCAAAGTGAGCGTCGCCCACTCTGCCATTTGTCAGCCTCCCTAGTAGGCCACAAAAAGAGAATACGGTCAGACTTAGGGTGGACGGAGCGATCCCTCTGAGGTCATCAGTTAGATGCACAGATTCGAAGCACTGGCTTGGTGTGTTATGTATGTATATTTGTGTGTGTGTGTGTTCATTACTCGAAATGGACAAGCGACTACCGAGCATAAGTCCCCCGTGGAGGCCTCAAGCGCAAGGAGATAGGTTTAAGTTGGGTTCCAAACCACCAAAGCCCGGTCGAAGTACATAGAAAAATTTCCATTGGTACCGGCTCAGGAATCGAACCCCAGTCCCCCTGCATGGAAGCTTCACACGCTATCGTCTGAGCCGCCGAGGCTCTTTCATCTTAATATCTTCAACGCAATGTTTAATGTAGGCATTTTCTAAAAGGCGTTTAAGGTATTTGTCGCCGAGACAGTTTAGCCATTTATTAAAATATTGTATATTCCCGCGAATAAACAATAGATTGGCATTCTGATACACACGTTTTTTACCAGTTTTTCCTTCCAAAATACATTCTTTTAGTCTTAATTCTGCAAATATTGAGAATCAAATTTTTCCCTCAGGATGACTGTCATTGAAAAATATATAGAACACTCTGAAGTTACATAAAATTAAAAGTTTTTGGACGCTTGTTTTCTCTCCATATACTTTCACAAATACGCAATCATTTTTCCCTGGCATTATATGCATTATATGCTTGGTTTTTAACTCAATAAAATTGATTTCTTCTTCTCCAAGGATTCATAAAGAAGCATTTAAAGAGTAAAAAGCTTTGTCCTTGTCTAGTTCTAAAAGTTCAGTGTCACTTTCAGATGAAATATTATTATCCACATCCATATCATTTTGCTCTCAAAATTCATCTTCTTGAATCTCGTTAACGTGAAAATCGTAATCCCTAGATGTATCGGAA
>CAKNWW010046676.1:0-10388 GCA_932074435.1 Andricus kollari
ATTTTTTTTAATTATATATATATATATATATATATAACGGATGTTTTAGTAATTTATCTATGTGACTAATTTGTTCATTAAAGATGATTAAGAAACAATTGTCCCTCTTGTAAGCTAATGATTTGAATTGAGTTTTTCAATAGTTTCAGGATATCGAAATTACTATGTTACTAACCAGTGGGGAACAGAGCTGAGAGTTATCACCACAGGGGCTCAGATATGCCTCGTTGATATGCGTCAATCCATTGGTCCATAAGGGTGGTCGCCGGGACATCGGGTTACACGAGCGTTAAGAGGTGTTAGTGCCTTCGGTGCATGAGACAGACATGAAGGTACTAACAAGTGCCTTGTTAGCTATAACCCCGTCTCAGGACACGTATGGCTGAATAAACGATATCTAATGTAATAATGACACAATGAGCGGTTCCTGAACAGTACTTACTAAGTATCTATACATTAAGAGAAACATGAATGTTGATGTTTCTCCGGGTCCTGAATCATCGCTCTTCCTCTATTGGATGCCTGCTCGCGGTTAGTCTCAGTTCTACTGTCGGCTTCTTCTGGCTGCGGTTGAGTAGGCGCTCCGCTTATATAACCCCTTTTTTGCTGTTCCTCGGCGCGGTTTCGCAGACTTTTTTTTGAAAAATGCGAGAGCTCTGGGTGTTTTTCGCACTACAGACTATGCAGTCGCGCCATGTAACCTTTCCGTTCAGGGGCCATACCGGTATCATAGCACTCCAGCAGGTCGCCCCTGTGTCGATCAGTCTACTTAAAAGTAACGAGATCCTGTGGGTCAATCGCATTGACCTCGTCTTGATTGGCTTCCTCCAACTCTAGGATAGGCGGAATTGTTGTTCAACCCTTTGTCTGGAGCCCTGCGCGTTCGATTGTTTTGAACCGCACTTACGACAACTATATTTGGTGTTATCATTGTTGTTCCCACGAGCAGATAGGGAAAGGGTTCGTCCATCCTTGTAGAGACCCGCGTGCATGGATAAGTCTGCTTTCTCTGAGAGGTCGCCCGGTATCCCAGAGTCACCGTTTAAGACACCTCACCCAGGTGCCATTCAGCTTTCGGCACGGTTGTCACGCCTCCGCTTAGGGTTTATTCCTTCCGGACCATCCCTGGACAATTGTCCGCGACTGCTTATTAATTATTGTAACCATATTCAGCAGAAACTCTTGGTACAGGGACACTCCGTCCGAAACCCGGGGACGCGTTCGGTGGCTTTGTCATAGGCCTAAGAGTGCCAATGAATCTACTGTCTATCATTTAATACCCCGTGCTGGGCTTGTGTATTGATGCTCTGTGCTGGAATTGTGTTGTGGTGACAGAACATGCATCTGGCTGTGACCAGTCAGATGGCCATGGCTGAAATCCAGTAGCATGCATCTGGCAGTGACCAGGCAGATGCTATTTGATTCGCGTACGGTGTATGACTGTGACATTGAGTAGCATGCATCTGGCTATGGCTAGTCAGATGCCATGTGATGCGTTATCCGAGGCAAAGACTGTCACTTTGACTGGCATGCAGGTCACCGGACGCGGCCAGGTGCTATGTGTAGCTTGCGCCTGACTGTACGCCGTTGATGCTATGTCAATGCACAGAGTAGGCCGCAATTACGATATCGATTAGCTAAGACTGATACAATACTCGCCCGAGCGTCAATGCATCCGGATTTATACATTTTTACATACAATTTTGAATTTTAAAGGGCTGCTGTATCTGCAAATGCAAGTAAGCAACTCTCTTTCTGTGAATTACGCCAAGCAGATTCCAGGAAGACGCCCTACTTATAATACAAGTACAATCATTTATGGTATTCCAGTTTCTTTCTGGTGTCATAGGAGTCGCCCGGGGCGCAATTAACCCCGGGAACAGTATTCTTGTCACGGGGTCACCTGGGACGCTACCACTTCCAGGAATAATATTCTGATGCTTGCTCGCCTACGCTTCTAGTCAGGCATCTTTTTGAAGTTCAGGTGTCAATCAATTGAAATTAAGCATGCGGCGAATCTTGAATGAATCAAAAATGAGTGATGAAACACTTCGAAACATTAAGGGACTTAATTTTTTAGGGAGAGTACAACTGTTTGTTCGAAGAACATTTAAATTGAAGAACTGCCGTCTTCTTTGTGGAAGCAAGCTAACATTGTGAATTCCGATTATGGATTCGCTTCTGGAATGATTTTAAATGAAATTACCCTTCCTGACCCTCTGTTTAATCTTGAAATAGATATTCTCTCGATTTATTCAGTTTCACGCAGCAATAGTGAATTCGTGACATCTCTTAGGCGCTCTCTTGATAAAAAAACGCATGCCGTGGGTGTCGCGGAGTTAGATTGTGGTCCTGCATGAACCGGTTTATAGCTGTTGTAGAAGTTGAGTTTCGGACTTGATAATTCTTTCCGCGAGTCAGCCATACTGATTATTTTTTATTTAAAACACGTTGTACCAACTCGAGTTGCCTGAATGATTTAATTTGTGTGATCTCAGCAACATTATCTTCCTGCGAGCACTTATATGGGTCAATGTTGTGGCTTGGTACATCTTCTGATCGAGTTTTGGATTACGTTGGTCATTGGTGCTCGAATTTACAAGCGTCTTGTATATCGTTGTCTCAAAATAAGTTCTTGTTTCCCATGATTCTGAATCCCCGTATGAATGTTTACCGCGGATTCAGGAATCACTGCTCTCATGGCTTAGTTGGACGTTTCTTTATCAAGAATTTATTCCATATTGTGTCAATTCATTGAACTAGTCAATCTGCCAATATTCCTATTCTGCTGTGACACAAGAACGGCTTAGACGTACCCAGTTAGTTACGAAAGGAGTATCCATCACTCGGTATCTTACTCGGAGAAAGTTCCTTGTGGTGATCTGTCTTTAGGAGATATGGCTGTTCAAACTGTTGACGCTGCTTTCATGACAAGCTTTCAGATGGATCTTCCTGGCACATGATCAAGCTATCATCTTGTGGGATGCATTCTCACAGCTTTGGAGATCGCAGCTCCTATGTTGGCATCAGATTCAGTATGCGGCCGAGAAGATTTCGAAGATGACGAGCCAAGTTGTATTTTGATTCGAGATGTCTTACGTGCTGCTTATTCGGTCTTCATCTTTCGCAGCGGATGGACACAATCTCATATAATTATGTGTCGTTCTGTGGACCTTGATGCTTCATGGCGGACGGAAGTAACTGTTACTCTTCATTCTATTTTTGATTTCTGGTTTGACCGTCCATCCGGCTTTAATTTCTTTCTTTCACAGAACATGGCGAGCGGGATGGCAATAATTTTTTGAGTTTTTTGAGTTTATAAATGAGAAATATTCACTATGCCTAATAAGGTTTGTGGTTATTTTTAAAGTTTGTTCCTGACCGTTATTGTTCAGAACGGTCACTTTATTATTGTCTGTCGCTCGAGACCTTGTAACCACGGACGTAAAAGGGTAGTCTTTTTGTTGTGGTGGCTCGCTCAGTTTCGCTGGGCAGTATCGAGCCTTCACTTGATATTGATTATCGTTTCGTGTTCTGACTCGTAAATTCAAGTAGCGTAATGCTGATTGTAACATAAAGTATACTCAACTTGGGATTTAGTGATTCTTTAACAGTGTTTAGTGATTTTGCCTCTTTCGGATTACCGGATCGGGATCGATCTTTTCCAGAAGGATCGTGGTCGTAGCTTCCGGAGCCTATATCTGGGGTCAGTTTACAAAACTGAATAAATATTTTTTTATGTGACATGTGAATTCATTTTTCATTTTTGTAATTCAAGCATCTTCATTTCATAACTTTAAAGCGACAGAACGTTTCTCCATCGCTGCCTCATGCCAGCCGTAATTAATTTACTAACAATATGCAAACGCGTAAAAATAAAGTTGGAATTTAAAGGGGCCAACTACGCAGTGATTGGGACAAAGCCTATTTTAATAGTGAAAAAATTATTATTTCCTATCGTTAAAAGTGACTCATCTATGTTGTCAAATCTTGGAATCGACGAATTAAAAAACTTAGGTAGTCAAAGTCATTATTCGTTATATCTCGTTATTAACTGTTATTATCACCAGTTCAATGAATTAACTAGTAATATAGACGAAGTTGCTATGTTGTTATACATATCCACAATTTGACTAATATCTGACGCTTATAATAATACATTGCAAAGTAACATGAATTATATTCAGGCTTGGTAAAGAACAATCACTAGATGAAATTTTTCGCACACTGTAAATCAGATGTCCACTGCGTCGACCCATGATAACCCTTTAATTTCCAGTAATTAACGCCATTTCAAAGGGATTAAAATTTCAATCTACACTGTACTGAAAGTTGGAAATACTTGATTCGCACGAACCATGGCGTGTACATCGAGTTTTTATGGAAATAGAAGTTATAAAGAAGAAATACTATACCTTAAGACAACAACAATACCGTCGAACACATTGAAGCCACTGCTTATATATCCAAAGGGACCATCAGCAATAATCTTGAGTAACATTTCTGCAGCAAACACTGCTGAAAATGCAATGTTGCTTATTTCAACCAGTACGGTTAACTCCTCTGGCTGAAAATGTTATATTTATTATCATGCAATTGTCCCTTATAAAAAAAGTATCAATAGTATATATTGTGGGAAGTATTAAAAGAAGCTTACTTATTTCCAAAAAGATCTCAAATGGTAAGTTTTGACCAATTATTGGGTGCTCTGTATCTTATTTTTATTAAAACTACCTGTTATTGTATGACAAGGGAATGATTCTTTATTGAAACAGTGCTTCCCATGTGATAAATATTTAACAGTATTTGCGGTAACAATCTGTGAAGGAGATAAGATATTGCACGTCTTTGAACGTCGCTCATCCGAATGACACAAACATCTATGCTCCCAAACTTAAAACTATTGCACGGGAATAGATGCAGAAGCTACTGCAGGAATGGATTTCTTTTTACAAGATCGTCCAAGCAGCTGTCCTAGAAAATAAGAACTACGGCCTATGCTACGATCGGGCTATCCTAACGGACCAAACTGTTATTCACAATAGGCTCGACCAATTTGTGGCCAATAGGGTAACATGTATCTAGAATCATGGACCACTCAGTCTAAAAATCATGAGGGTATGGCAATTGAAAAAGGGTAAAACTCATCTTGCAGAACTTTTTGGACTACTGAGTGGAATGCGGCTTGCTGATTTTGGCTGTTATGGAAGACAACTGCCATAATCAGCCCTATTTTTTTCAATTCAGACGTATTTTATGGCTTTAAAGTTTTTGACTATATAGAATTTTTAAGTGCCTTGGCTCGTTTCATATGTATGCGCACTGTCTTTTTTCTAATAAATTAACTCCCTGACAAATCAGTGTACTAGAATTTTTCCGTACACCTGGACTTTACACCAGATCCGTAGGGAACCTGTTACAAATAGTTATATATAAGGTATAATACTACATATACTGTTTCAATGAATTGAATTTAACCTAACAAATGAATATCAATTTTCATGTATCTATTCAAAAATTTTACTGCATTAATTCAAATATCGAACTCATGCAATTAAAGTGAAAATTAATACTCTCACTTCCGCTATATGTACCTCCGAAGCGCCAGAGTACCCTTAGTTTTTATTTTATTATAATCCATTATAATTCGCGCAAACGAGGTCGAGATTTAAGCAGCATAGCAAACTGACAGCTCGTAAACACCGAGCAGACAGCACAGATAGCCAACAGCAAGGAAGCAGGACGGGAGGATGCAACGAAAACAGCACGGCGCACCGGTCCCGCGCATGAAATGGCATCATTACCGGGCGGCCACGTTTCACAGACGAAGTGGGGATATGACCCAAGGAGTCGCCATCTTCCATCGCCGGCACCAAAACATGGCGTCACTACCAGACGGTCATGTTTCACCAACGAAGTAGGGTGATGCCACAAATAGTCGCTATTTTCTATCGGCGACACCATTACATGGCGTCACTACCAGACGGTTGTGCTACACCGGCGAAGTGGGGGGTGCTGCAACTAGCAGCAGAGTTTCGCCGTCGACATCATACCTCAGCGCCACGGTCGGCGTCGAGTAGCGGTACTGAGTTGATCACCGAGTCAGAACGAACCAGCCTTGCAACCCCACACCGATAAGCTTCACTAGCAGTGTCAAAGGCAGTACGTACCCGAGTCCACCAGCCCTGCACCACGGTATAGCTGGACGACCTCACGCTACTGAGATTCAGTAAACGGCCATGTTCGAGTCAGCACGTGAGAATCAATCGGCAGCACGCAGCAGAAGTACGAACGCTCCCATTGCCCGAGATCGACAGGCCAGCCATCTTCGCTCCAACCGACCAATCGACAGGCACGACACGAAAAGTCGAGAAGAAAGGAAGCGGAGAGGAACGCGGGACCTGTCAATCACAGTCTGAGCACCGAGGCGGTGCGTCCACAGGAACCGGAATCACAAAAATTACATGTTTTTGAAGAAAAAAGACGGTATAATGGACGGAGAAAAGGCAACGTATGCCAAATGGCTTCAAGGTGAGTAATCCTCTTTGCCTATCTCCGCAGTAATAGTTTGCGCTATCGACCTCCACGCGGTAATGACTACCGGGACCGCGTGTGCTGAAAATCAAACGAGTGTTTAGTGTCGACCGAGACTCCCGCGACACCCGGGAGTGAGGCACGCCCGACTCAAAGCCCGACGACAGATAGTTGAGGCGGACATTCATCCATGGTACCGTTGGTGGGAGCACGCGTGTTGCACGTCGAACGACGTGGTGCAAGTGCGATCGTCTCGGGCGGCCATTTTATGTCGTGGGTCACTCTGACGATCAATCAACCACTTTTGGTACTGTTGAAATTTACGGAACTGTTTACGTAATTATTGAAAATCAATCTAGTGTTCCTTTTAGCTCAATAAATACATTGTTTTGATATTGTGAATTTTAACTGGTGTAGTGTTAAATTTCGCAACCGCCACGTTCCAGAAATAAAATAGTCTCTTACTCTACAGACCTTACCCCTCTACTCATGCGAGTTTATTAGTGAGCTAGTTAACCTAATAGTTGCGACAAAACCGGAACCGACGGGCCTCGGATAGGTCAACCTATTTGGCGCCTGACAAACAAATTCAACTAGCTTCGTGGGTTGTTCGTGAGTCCACGGCCAGGACGTGATTAGCACATTCATGGCCAAGTCACATTCATGGCAAATCACATTCATGGCCACGTCTCACAACCGTGAGATGGGTGGTCACAGGACACGATGAAATCAAAACGACAGACCAGCGAAACCCTCGTGTGTTTTGAGCACACGAAGCGACCCAAGGATGACTGCTTTCTGCATCCATTTCGCAAGTGCCTTGGCATATATTTGGCACGCGGGTATGGCTTTAAGGTTACGAACCAGTGATAGTTTCGCACCTCCGAGAGCACCTATGACAAGGACAATTACGTGTACCGAATATTTTTGGTACAGTCTTCGCAGCTCTCTTTTAAGGCCTTGATACCTCTCCTCCTTTCCTTTCTGCTTCGCGGTGATGTTGTATTCTGACAAGGCCGAGAATTCGATCAAGAATACAGCTCGTTTCTCGAAATCTTGGAGAACAATGTCAGGCCTCGAGTGTGCAACGGAGACTGCTGTGCGAAAATCGTAGTTCCAGAAAATTTGGCACTTCTCGTTTTGGACAATGGACTCTATCTCCCATGGAGCTTTCAACAGGGTAGGGTATATATATATATTCGGTTACGGTTTCGATTCCTTTGGAATAGAACTGAAAGGCCTATGACAAAGCCGCCGAAAGCGTCCATATTCTGCTGAATATGGTTACAATAATTAATACGCAGTCGCGGACAATTGTCCAGGGATGGTCCCGTAGGAATAACCACTAAGCGAAGGCGTAACAACCGTGCTGAAAGCTGAATGGCACCTGGGTGAGGTGTCTTAAACGGTGACTCTGAGATACCCGGCGACCTCTTAGAGTATGCAGCCTTATCCTTGCATGCGGGGCTCTACAAGGATGAACGAACCCTTTTCCTAGCTGCTCGTGGGAACAAAAATGACACCACTAATAATCCTAGAGTTCGGGGTGCTGAAAATAATTTAGATGGAAACACGACGACGAAGCGGCGAAACGCCCACATGGAGTGGACAAATCAACTCAAGGATGACTTGTTAGACAACTACGATGCCAGCATTACCCCTGCTCAACGAGGCTTTATGGCGCGTATGCATACTCTGTGGTGCCAAAAACACCCAGAGCTTCAGCACGTTTCGATTCAATCGTTACGAAATCAACGTGCCTACCTCTGGAAAAATAAATATGTACGCGGAACGCTTCCCCAACCCCTGCTTGATCAAGATGCAGCCGAAGATGAGGAAACGACACTAAGTCTAACCACGGAAAGCAGGCACCTTCTGAGAGATGATCACGATTTCAGGACAAGAAGGAAATTTAATACGCAAATTCCTCTTAAGCCCCAAGATCTGGCTGAAATGGATACCTTCCTTCATGGAGAAATCTCGCAAGAGTCCGACCTCTGGACCATCAATTGCTCAGTTTATGGTGCTGCGAGAGCTTTGGCTGACTCAAATCGAAGGCTCAAACCGACGATGGATCAAAAGACCAAAAGACGCTTGCGTCAACTGAACAAGAAGATTGGATGGGCAAGAGAGAATGCGTCTCGTGTGATTAACTGCATAACATCTGGTAGTCCGTTCACGGAAAGGGTTCGAAAGTTCGCCCAAGAACTGAGGATCTTGAATCACACACTAAACGAGTCAAAGCTGCTGACAATCAAGCAGCATATTGTTAACAAAATACGGCTGTTATCTGACGCAAGGAAGAGAATACAGAAGAGGGAGAGATGGATCAGGGAGAATCAACAGTTTCTCGCTGACCCATCTCGCCTGTTCAATAATCACCCTGTTTCTGTCAAAAATCCACCCAAACTTGTCCAACCCAGAGAATTACAGGCCAATAACTTGTTTGAACACACTATATAAGATATTTACAGCTGTCCTAAACAACAGGATTGTTCGGCGAATTGAGTATGTGTGGTGTGGGATGTACGAACAACGTGGTTCGAAACAAATTGTAGCAGGCTGTCGAGGGAACCTGCTAGTTGACCGGTGTGTATGCAAAGGCGCTGCAGCCCATCAGCGCATCCTGTCAATGGCCTGGATTGACTACCGGAAAGCTTTCGATTCAACCTCTCATAGACTTATCATCTGTCTGTTGGAAGGCTTGAAGGTGCATCCACACATAGTGAGATGCATAGAGAGATTGATGCCGCTTTGGAAAACTAGATTTACTATCTCATCTGGATATTATCGTGTGACAACAAACAACGTCACCTTCCAGAGGGGCGTCCTTCAGAGATATTCCATGAGCCCTTTACTTTTTAGCATCACACTTCTGCCTCTATCTCTCGCACTACGAAATTCTTCTGGATACCTCTGTGGCGACACTAATCAGCGCGAGCATAAGGTCACTCATGTCTTTTATATAGATGACCTGAAGCTGAAGGACGGAAAGATTGTTGGCGTTCCCGGGGACCCTGAGCTTGTGGATATAGGTGTTACCAGACATCTTAACACTGGAGAGACCTATACATACCTAGGCGAGCCTCAAAGCCGCATTCAGGACGTAACATCAGTAAAGGAGTCTCTCCGAAGCAGATACAAGCATCTTCTCCGACAGATTTGGTCTTCCAATCTGTCAGCGTTGAAACAAGATATCTGCGACTAACATGCTTGCTGTCTCGGATCTACTCTACTCGTTTGGGGTGGTTCAATGGACGAAGAACGTACTTAAGGCCCTTGATGTCGCCACACGTAAGATCATGCATATGCATAAAAGCTTGCATATCAATTCTTCAGTTCCGCGATTATACATTTCACGCCGTCAAGGCAGACGCGGACTTCTGAATCTCAAGTGTCTTCATAACCGAATAGTTCTAAGTGCAGCTCATATCGTAGCTAATGGCAGAGATCCTCTCCTAAAAATGGTCAGCAACCACGAGATGATTGGCAAACGAGCGTTCCTTTACAAAGCCGTGGAGCAAGCGGCCGAAACCCTTGACCTGAATTTTTACATCAGAAGTGAAGAAAGTGCATTACTCCATCTAGATGCTTCACTTCTGAAAGCCGAAGTGAAGAAAGCAGAAGTTCAAAAATTCCATCAAGAGCTACTCGACAAGAAAATGCACGGAAATTTTCACAGAAATGAAGAAAAACAGTCCGCACTTTATGTCAAGAAGTTCCGAACGATAGGTGCAGAGCGTGTCATGCACACGCTGAGTACCTGGAACACATACTATCAGGGTGTCCCACCCATGCAGGAAACACGTACATCTGCAGACATAATGCGGCCCTAAGAGTCCTTTATTACCATC
>CAKNWW010046684.1:0-14654 GCA_932074435.1 Andricus kollari
TTTTTAGTTTAATTCAAATGCTTAAAATTTTTGTTTTGTTTCAAATTAATTTGTGTAACGAAAAATTTAACGATTCAATTTTTGGTTGAAAACTTTTCTTTTTAAGTTTAAAATTCATGTTTTTTATTGATAAATCGTCTTTTAGACGAAACTAATTCTTCTCGGTTGAAAGTTCATCTTTTTATGTTAAAAGTGCAGTTATTTGATTAAAAATCCAACTATTTTGTTAAAAAATTAATTATTTTCCTGAAAATTCAACTATTTTGTTAAAGTTATATTTTTGGTCGAAAATTTAATTATTTTGATAAAATCTCAACCTTCTTAGTTAAAGATGAATTCTTTTGTCAAAATTTCGTCCTTTTCTCTTGAAAATTTAACTATTTAGTTGATAGTGCAACTGTTTTTGGATAAATTATTTCAATTCAACTATTTTCATAAAAATTTAATCAATTTGGTAAAAATTCAACCATCTCGTTAAAAATTCGTTCCTTCGAATTAAAAAAAATGGATAATTTAGCTTATATTTCACCACACGGTCACATTGGTATATTGGCAACTGAACTCACTAAAATGGCGAAAAAACGCAGAATAAATGTGAAGTCCGTATTTATCCAATGGCGTTACTTTAGGGGGCAATGTAGTTTATGGTCAACCCCTTATCTCAACCTTGGAATAGTCAGCTTCTTTCTAATTGCCATCAGATAGCATCCCAATCTGAAAAAATTCCTCAGAAAATCCCTCTATCCTGATAAGACCTTAATATTTTTTTTTGCTTTTCCATTTTTGCTAAAACCATTGAAAGCAGAAATTTATTGTCAATTTGGCATCGCAAGTTTTATGTAACTATACTAAAGAAAGCAACGTAACTACATAAGTTCATGAGACGAGTTTGCAAACCCGGCGCTGGCAATATAAGCCCAGGTCGTTAATATTAGTCATAACTATACAAGTTTCATCGAACGATTAGATCTGTCAACCCTAATGTTAGGAGTAAACGTGCATGGTGTCGTTTCGAGAAGCATGGAGGTATTTTAGTGTGTTTACAACGCTCACAAAGTTGACACTTAAACTGCACTTTGCATAGGACTGTCGTAAATGAAGTACCGAGAAGTCAGTGCACCATGAGACTAAACGCGTGGAGCGAGAAACTTTAATAGTGACAAGTTTGTAGGACATGAAAAGGTGCTATGGTGTGTGATTTTCATCAGGGTGCTATATAAACTTGCTATGGCTCCGAATACAACCATTAAAGTCAACTTAAGATCATTAAAGTTTCGTGCGAAGCTAACTTTTTCACGAGATGCACTTCACCTTCTCTTAAAGTTCGCGCTCAGAGCCGCAAGCGATTGCGAGGAGTATGTATGCTTAAAAGTGTTTTAAATGTGTCAGCAACAAGAACCTTTTCAACGAGGATATTTGTGTTCCTGCTTGTATAGGTTTTCCAAATGTAAAATATATCAATACGGTAATAAGGGAAAGTCTATTATTTGCGTGAGGATTATTTTTGAAATTTTAATCCACCTCTCCCTCTTTTGTAAGAATTCGTTAGACTTTTGAGGACTACAAAGTATTTCAAAGCCTTAAAAATTGTAACGAAATCAAGAGATTTCGAAGGATTCCAAAAGGTTGCAAAGGATTGCAAAAGTTTTAAGGTATTTAAAATTCCAAAAAATTACGAAAAGTTCACAATTTTCAAGTGATTTAAAAATATTTCAAGAGTTTGAAGATATTACGTAGTACAACTTCAGAGAAAAACTCAGTTTTTAAAGGGATTTTACAGAATTCTAAGAGGCTTGAAGGAGTTATACGAGATTTTAAGAGACGTCGAAAGCCTTCGAGGGATGTTTAGCAATTTTGAGGGATTTTAAAGAAATAAGAATGATTTCCTCTGATCGCAAAAGATTTAAAGATATTTGAAGGGATTCTAAAAGATTTTAATAAATGTTATTATTATTGCAAATGGGCAGGGTCATCTAAGTCCCATAGCACTGAAGTTATCTAATGTAACCTATTGTACTGTATAATGTTCAGGAAATGTTAATAATGGATTGTGACGATTTGAAGGGATTTCACGAGAATTCAAGAGATTTTCGAAGATTTTAATGAATTTTCACGTATTTTAACGAATTTTAAGAGATTTAAAGGGCATGAGATGATTTAACGGGATTTAAAAAAAATTCCTAACAATATCCACGAATTTTAGGGGATTTTGTAAGATTTCAACAATTTTAACGGAATTTCAAAGGTATATTGATTAATATAAAGGAATTTAAGAATTGTAAAGGGATTACATAGATATCAAGGGATCTGGCAATATTTTGAAATATATTAAAAGACTTCAAGAATTCTAACCAAGTTTTAGAGATTTTAGGGGATAACCACGAATTTTAATGGATTGAAAGGGATTTTTATAGTATTTCAAATATTTCAAGCGCTATTAAGGATTTCACAAGATTTCACAGAACCTTGAAGAATTTTCATGAATTTCTACAGTTTTTAAGGGATTTCCATGAAGCTTGATCGTTTTAAAGGGATTTCAAGAGAATATATATATATACGACATCCATGGGATTCAAAGCCATATACTTTTTCAAGGACTAGTAAGCATAAATATCATAATATAAGCAAAAAAAATCACATATATGAATTGGTTTTCCATAGATTGATGACAAATTAAGTAATTCTATCATTTATCTTGTCGTCGACGGTGTTTTTTTACCTTTAAATGCAGTGTCCGGTGAGGAGCGACTATTTTTAAAGCAAATGGTGCAAATAATATCACAAGAAATTTTCATTTTTTTTATTTATATGATCCCTCAAAAAATATTTTAACCTGGGAGGCATCCACGAGTCATTAAAAAAGAATAATTCATTTTTTCGGTCATAATATACAAGATACGAAAAATGTTGAAAAGCTAAATTGTTTATCTTAAAGCTGTCTGCGAATTTGTGAAAGAACGTTTTTTGATAAGGCACAAAGCTTTCATTTCAATCGTAAAAAATTGTATTAACAATAAAAAAATCAATTTTCCGGCCAAACTATGAAAGATACGATAAAAGGCTGCCAAACAAAACTGTTCACTCCAGAAAGGTCTACAAATTTTCTTCAAAACAATTTTCCTTAAGACGCTTAGCTTTTGTTTTAATATTGAAATATATCATTAAAATATAAAAACGAGAATTTGCCTATGCAGCGGTGAGTTTAAAAAAATAATCTTATAGAAAGAAAATATCAATCAATATACACTTCAATTTAATAGGGATTCATATTTACCACTCTTTTTAAGTAAGTATAACATAAGTATGAAGATTTTCGAAATTTAAGGGGGAAAAAGGAAAAGAAGGGGGATTAGGTAAAAAAAGGTGACAGATTGTGATCACTCAAAAAGGAGACTTGTATTTTTTTTAACTACAGGAATGGCATAAAACTCTCTTTTAAGAATTTCATGCGTTATAAATTCCAAATATTGTATAAAAAGTATGTGATTGGTACATATGAAACACATTTTTAAGATGTTTTTGTATCACAGATTCAAAATACGGTATCAATTTTTTTTAAATTACGTTCGCCATGTTGGATCGTTTATTTTGAATTTTCTATACAATATTTAGAATGTTTGACTGACAGAAACCCGAAAAAATTAGTTTTATACCAATCGGATAGTTTTTTTAAACTGTTGGTTCGCTATTTTGATTTTTCAATTTTGAATTCGATATTGGGAATTTGTACCTACACATTTTCAAAACTGAGATCATTGGCGCAGAAGAGGAAAAAATCGAGAACACATTATGGCCAAAGGATTTTTTTATATTTACATTTATTAATTTATTTGTAAACATGTCATAACGGTCTAACTGTGAATTTGCGCTGCAGGCCCTGTGCGCGTAGGCAACCTGAACATAGTTTTTTAATAAAACTGTTTTGTATCGATACAGAAACTCAGAGCAAAAAAAAAAGCTTGCGCCTTTTAATTCAATTTCTTTTGTCCATGTAGCAACGTAATAGATAGCAAGTAAAGGGACTCCGTCAGAAAAAATGTCCACCACTATTTTCTCGTAACCTAAATACATTTTTTCAGCAAACTTTTCAGGGTTCAATTCCGTACTGATTTATCTCTAAAGTGCTTCCTAATTTATCTTAAAATTTAAATTCTGATTTTTGAGAACGCTGTTTGTCTCTCCTGAAAAATCAAAAGGATATTAGGAGCATACTATTTTTATCCCTAAAAATTAAAACACACTTACGGAATGGTACTCTAATATGTAATATTCGTGAACAGTCTCATTTTACTTTCTTTACTTGCTAATTTTCTCTTCTTTTTTACTTTTTGTGTTACTTTATACACCCGATATATCCCCCATGTTTCTGGACCGACCAGTACGTAGAAAATATTATTTTGATAAAATTAAATTCCGTGGTCGACGCAAAATAAAATCAATTACCATAATATGTTCAATGTTCTTTGACCAATGGCATGCATAATAAGTCAATCTCTTAAAGTCTTAATGAGAGTGTTTTACAGCATTTGGCGGGTGTTTAAACTATAATTTTTGGATGCGTGTATGTCAGCAAAAGCTATTGGAAAGTTGCAGCTGGGAGGTCTATACTTTTCATGTTCGATTATTATTATGGCCTATACCACGCGTGCAGTAGAAACATATATTTTACGATCGAGACGTCAGAGAAATAAAACCACAATCCCGTCACGATGGTAACCAGATTTTCTGTTTGAAAGGGTAGGAAAAAGCTATCTCCATGGTCCTTCTCTCTTGCTCTTCTTCTATCGCATTTTCCCTCTCACTTGATTTTCATTCTCTCTCACACAAGCCATCCTCTTTATTCTCTCTCTCATTCTTTATGACGCGACCTGCGCCTGTATGTTCTCTATGTACTTATATTACTCAGTGATCGAGAACTCGGAATCGTATGGGCAGAAAAACTAGATAACTCTAAACTGCAAGGGTCCTTCTCCGATTTACATAAATCACTTACTTAATAACACTGCTCAAAATACCTCCTTGCTTTACTTCTTCCTTTAATATTTGTGTGTGTTTTATTTCCTTTCTTTTTTACTAAACCCTTTTTAAATTTTTCTTTAGTCTATTCCTTTAGTAACTTTTGTTTTATTTCCTTGAATCCTTTCCTGTTATATTGTATTCTTCCTTTTCAGATTTTCACATAAAGAGAAAATAACTCGGGTACAGATTACGTCAATCCTGGAAGGAGACAAAGGAAATGGATAGGGAATGAAGAGAAAGGACGTCAGATTTTGGGTTTATGCTTTTCAGAAGAAGATTTGAATGGTGAGGAGAGAAATGCTCACAGGTAAACGTTTGTGCCATCTTCTAAAGATTGAGAATTCTACGTGATTCGATCACTGGATGTCAAGGCATAGCTTAGAATATTTTTGTTTTCAAATGTACACATATGTGGCAAAAATTTGTTTTAAAGGTAAGAGGTATGATTTTATCCATTGCGTTAAAATATGTAGGTTAATTTTTCTATTTTCTGTATAGTCTATAGAGAATACTAGCAAACTCTCAATTGCCAGTTGTATGTATGTATCAGATTCAAGAAGGGATTGCTTCACAGTAAATCCTGAGATGTCCGAAATGCTGCAGCTCATTTCAATTTTACATTTAATATCTAAATGATCCAATTTCGAGGATCAAAGAAATGTACTAGCCCAACATCACGATCCTAGAAACTGAAAGTCGTTTATTTTTTATTTTTCAAAGATCTCACCAAAAGTGGATGTGTAAACTTGTCAATATATCAAACTCAGTGTTTTAGGTTTCGGACTTATTCGCGAAAGTGAAAATAGTTTTAAAAGTATAATAAATGTGGAAAAATTATAATGAAATAGTGTCACGAAATTTTTTAAATATTATATCCAGGGGCTAAATATCTTTGGAAATCTTGTATACAATATACATCTCCCATAAAATCAACTTAAATTGCTCAGAATTTCTGAAAATAACCCGAAAGCTTTGAAATCCGTTCAAATCCTTTAGAATCCCTGAAATTCGTATAAATCCTTCAAAACTCCTAAAAGTCCCTTGAAATTTCATTTCATTCAATTTATTAGGTAAAGTTCTCGTAAAATGGGTTTGGAATCGCTTAAATCTTTCAAATATCATTCAGATCCTGGATACATACATAAAATCCTTTAAATTGTCTGTACTTCTACAAAATTCTTTAAAACTTCTTAACAATTTTAAAGTCTCGTTACATTCCATGGAACGATACATGGAATCTTTTAAAATACCCTAAACTATTTAAAAACCTTTAAAATACCTTGACAGTCATAAAATCCTTCAAATCTTGTGAAATCACTCTTAAAAATAAATGAAATCCAGTAAAAACCTACAAAACATTTTGAAATCTGTAATTATCTTTCCAATTTCCTTGAGAAATGTTGAAGTCTTTGTAATCCACTAACATTTCGTAAAATCTCCTAAACTATGATAAAAACCCTTTATATCCTTTGATATCTTGTAAGAATACCGAAAAATCTTTGAAATATGTTGAAATCCTTCAGGATTCCCGAAATCCGTAGAAATCCTTAGAAATCCATAGAAATCCATAGAAATCCCTTTAACTTTTATTTAATTTCATTTGTTCCCTAGAGTTATCTTGAAAATCTGTCGAAATCCAATAAAGTCTTTTAAATATCATTTATATCACGGAAACCATTTTAAAATCCTTATTTTTCTTAAATCCAACAAAATTCTTTGAAATCTCATTAAATTCCTTTAAATCTTTCAAAATCCCACAAATTCTTTAAAATCTTTTCAAATCTTTCAAAAATTATGGAATCCCATAAATCTGGCTAAATCTCTAGTATCAAAAATCGAGTAAAGTTCCATGAAACATCTGAAAGTCTGTAATTATCTTTCAAATTTCCTTGAAAAATTATGAAATATTTGAAGTCCACTAAAATTCTGTAAAATCTCATAAAATCTCATAAAACCCTTAAAGATCCTTTGAAATTTTTTAATATACCCCAAAAGCTTCAACATTTCTTGAAATCTTTGGAATCCGTTGAAATCAATTAAAATTTTATGAAATCTAAAATACTCACCAATTTAAGTTACACCTTGAAATCTATAAAAATTACTTACGATCTTATAGAACATTTTTATTTCTTTTAAAATCATATGAATCCCTTAAATATTGTAAAATGCTTTAAAATTACTTGAAATTTTGTAAGTACCGTAGGAATTTCTTGCAATCTTCTTAATAATTTGAACTTCTATAATCCTACGAAACTCTTTTAAATCTCATGAAATTCCTCGGAATCTTTTAAAATACACTATATTCTTTCAAAATCTCAAATATCGTGAAATCCCTAGAAATTCTTTGAAATCCTGTAAATTATTTTGAAATTCGCAATATATCATGAAAATCATTTGAAAAATTTCAAAATTTTGAAACCCTCCGAAATCAGATAAATCTTCTTAAAAACTTAAAAATTCTCTAAAATCCCTTGAAATCTTATAGAATTTATATATTCAATAGTCATCAGTTAAAAAATCTAGATATGTGCTAATAATTTTAATTTTTCAACTACGTTTCATCCTCATATAAAAATTACAAATTTATATTATTAATTATACTAAACTTTAAACACAAACATGAAAAAATCGAGGTCCGATTCGAGAGGCCCCACTGTAAATGTTTTAAAATTTTTTAAATATTGAAAGTCAAAAATGTGAATAGTCAATAGTGAGTTCGAGACCTGATATTTACTTGTAACTGTAAAATAATTTTGATGCTAAATCTGGCTCATTTTAATCAAATGCATATCACTCTGCTGCGAATTACTTTGATACAACTTCAAGATCAAAGTAATATCCCATGATTTTCTGTGATCAGTTAAAAAGCAACACACTAAACCCCAGGGATATTTGTAGGATAAAAACGTTTCAAACAATTGACAACTACAATCATTCAACGTCGGATAATTTTTATCAGGAGGCAGATTTACAATCACATTCACATCTTTGTATGTAGTTGTCAAGTGTTTGCAACGTTTTTATTCAACTTCAGATAAAAAATATCGCTTTGATTTACTGTGAACTTCAAAGTTGTAGGAGTTTCCCCCATCTCATATTTTCAAAATGACGTAAATAAAAATATCATGAAGGCATGACGTACATTTAATGCTTAAAAGCAATTATTAGACTTTATTGGCGTTCAAATATTGAAAGAATTAATGTTGAAAACTTGAAGTGCGTAAAAAACAGATTTATTGTTGGAAGGCCAAAGGCGGAATGGCCAAACTCGCTTAAACGCATTCACAGTCATTATCAGAAAACGATTGACAATTTAATACCTAAATGAGGAGGGTAATAAACAAGGTAAGAACCTATGTAAAACAAATACAGTAAAGCGTTTTAATAATAAACATTCCTATTTGAATGCTTTCTGAATTATGAATGAAGATCAATTGTCGAATATTTGTGAAAAAGCTTGTGAAAGAAATAACTTGATAAAATACGAATGGACTTTTTCCTATAAAGGACCTTAATTAGATATTCGTTTGCATCTCATAGAAGAGGCAATACAATGCTGGTAGCTCGACACGGAGTGTTATACGCGCGCTTTCCACAGCTTTTCGATATAGGGGATGAAAGCGACAAGCGTCAACCGACCTTCCAGCCTCACTCCCTATTTTCTATCGTATTTTACCAACAGTACAGCGCGTCTGAGTAATTGCGATTTAGCCGAACGCAGGTAGGAAAGACGACCGCAGCCCGACGCTGGCATAAAGTGCAGGAAAGAGTGAAATCGCAATTAATTACGTCCTGGTCTCTTCCCGTTTCTGTCCCCATTCCAATCCCGTTTCCGAGTGTCGACCATAGGGCAGGGGCCGACCAATAACACAAATGCGTTTATAAGCCCGTTGGGGTGGCAAACACGCGTTTCAAAGCAAGCATTGTCAACCTTCTTCGGCTCTAAATTCCCTAATGAAATACAATATAAACTGGAAATAAAATTTCCTCTTTAAATTTAAATTTTGGACCCGGTACGTCTGAGGAGCCAAATCTGATTTTCGTGGTCACAATCAGAGGGTACAACTAAGTTATTTGACAATCACTATCCGTTCAGAAAATATTCACTTATATCGTCTGCTATCGTGAATACTGGGTATGAAAAATGCATTACTGTCAGTATGCAAACCATCATTATTGAATTTTTAAAACAAATTGTGATAGAATATAGGTTGTTGAATTTATTGCCGGAAAGGTCCTTTATTAGTTGCGTGCTGTTTTGAAGTAATGACGAAGTAAATTGTACTGAAAAATTGTCTAAAAATAACCTTCTTAAGAGGGCCTCACTTTGCAGTTTTATAAGAATTGGAATTTTTCAGATATAGGAATAATATTTTGTATCATGAATTTTTCTGCATAAAACAAATGAAAAATACCAGTGTTGTGTATACTATATATAACCAGTCTTTTGTCTACTACATATAAACTATACATAGCTTCTTCACCTGGGCTGTGAAATAAAGAAGTGTAGTGCTATTTCACGATTAAAAAATGATTTAACATTATTTTTTCATAACAAGAAAGCAAAGAAAAATACTTGAATAACATTTTTCGACTTTTTGGTATTTGTTTACTTTTTGAAGTATATATATATATGATTTGATCGGTAGAGGTTAAATTAATAAAACATAAAATTTATAAAACAAATGAAAAATATTATTGTCTCGTCCACTCTATGTAAACTACATAAAACTTTTTCACTTGGAAGGTTTGGCATTTTTTTACTTTTTGAAGTTCTAGATAACTTCAACTAAATAGCAATAAGCAACCTAAATATTTTGTTTTAACGCGGGTTACATCTTCAAATGTTTTTTCCCGCAAATTAATCAACACGTACTTTTTGTTTTTAAAATACGAAATTGTAACCTATCCCGCTAGACATTTTTAATTATATATATATATATATATATATATATATATATATATATATATATTATAGGGGAGTGTCGCACAGGTTGGGACACTGTATAGGTTGGGATGGCGCGTTTTTCTCCATTTCTTTGCATTGGTACGACCTGTTATTACTGCCACATATAAGTATTACTTTTTATACCAATACGTAACAGTAATAACAGATGGCACCAGTGCAACGAAATAAAAAAAACGCTCTGTTTAAAAAAAAAAACCCATACAGTGTTTCTAAAGAAGGAAATATAAGTATTAATTTATTTTTAAAGCTGAGTACTTCTGTGGAGTAAGTATGAGATTACAGCCTTCGAAAAAAATTACCACGTATTTTTTCTTTTACGATAATCTTATTTTTAGTACTCACTTAAAGTTTGAGAAAGAAAGCATTGCCGTTTAAAGCATGTTTAATTTTTTTGTTGACAAATAAAAATCATGGAATAATCCTTTTCCACAAGCTACACTTCTCCGAGGTAAGGCTTTCAAAAGACCGCGGCTACGTGTACTAAAATTTCGTTACAAACGGCTGGATTTCTTCGGTAAAAATAAAGGAAGCTGGAAAAGGGGCTATTTTTACCGGAATTTTGGTACGTATAGCTGGAATTTTTTGGTACGCGTAGACACTTCCTTTTCAAAATACGTAAATTGACCATTTTTAGAAAACCTAACATTTACAGTATTTTTATATTCTGAAGAGCCACCTCGTCAAATCATACCCTTACCAAAAATCCTAATATGAGACCCTATATAGGAAACCGTATGGGGACACATATGGGAATCCATGAAGTTTCTTGTCACATTTCGTGTCCCAATTTGTCCATACAATTTTATATCAGAATCCATGTGCATTCCCATATGGGGCACGTAACGAATTCCTGTATAGGGTCCCATGTGGGGATTTTTAGTAGGAATATAATTTGATGGTGTGGTACTTTGGAATATAAAAAGATATTAAGTATTCAGTTTTATCCAAATTATAAATTTAGGTATTTTCAAAATGTCACTGCTTAGAATTGCAGCTTGAAAGAGGAAATAATCCAATCATTTTTCTCTAAAGAAAAATGTTCATGATTCAAACTAAAATTCTTTCGTTCTCAAGCCTTAAACGAGTTCTAAAAATAAGTTTATCATAAAAAGGAAAAGCGCGTGGAAACTTCGTTCCCAATTGGTATAATTTTAGGTGGTAAGCATTTCGAATTATCTAAAGTCCGATGTATTTTGGTTCAACAAACATTGCAATTTTATATCTTTCAAAATGCTTACTTCTGAGATTCTTTAATTACATTTAAAAAAAAGTTGTGAGAGCTGATTATCGAAACAGGTTTAGTTTTGTTCAATCAAACCACTTCCCATGATACTAAACACTTTCTAGGAATTCTCAGTGTTAAGTTATATTATTGAGCAAACGCAATAAGCTATTTACTAGTTAATAAGAAATAAACACGTTCCTGCATTTTTGATAGAGGTAAATACAACAAAAATTTATTTGAAAAAAAAGGAATGATAAGACGGAATAAATGAGGATTTCGCTTATAAATACCAAATAAATACTCGTTTCATTGGTTTAGTAATGTATGTTCTTAGAAAGTGTATTGATTAATGAGAAGTTTATTAATTGAGCATAATTTGAGGATTTAAATTTTCGATTTTTTTTCATTATGATAGTTAAATAAAAACAATATAAATCTGTTTTTGAAAATTGGCTTTCTGGAAATTATAAATTTAATGAAGAATTAATCTAAAAAAAATACTTGAGAAAAAGTTGAGAATTTTTCATATTGACAGCGAATGTCAGACTTGACTCTACTGTCTGCAGGAGCAAATAAATCCTTAAATGGTTCAATATTGTTACTACATAAATATTAAATAAATATTCATGTTATATACTTCTCACTTTTTCTCAAAATAATTCAGTATTAAAAAAACAAAGTTTCATGTTCAAAAAGTGCGACTGTTTCATAAAAAAATAAAATAATTCGTACAATAAGTTTCTGTTAAAAAATGCTTGATCTAGAGAATCTGTTTTGTTCTCACATCAAATAAAGATCACAAAGTATCGTGCATAATAAAAATCATTTTCAATTCATTAGATCTAATATGATATTCAAAACAAAAATGTGAAATCAACTGTTGCATGCATAATCACACAAATCTACATGAAAAGAGACATAAAAAAAGAAAAGAAGGCGGATCGCGGTGCACGTTTTTGCCCCCGCGTTTGGAATGTGGAATTAACTGTTTCGTGATCTGAACGCATTGGGAAGAACAGAGGGCGCAGGAAACTCCTAGGAAAAGGAATTTCACTCATTAGTTAGCCTCGTAATTAAAAACCGTGCGCATCCAGCCAAACAGATAACGAAGAAGGGTAGAAGTTCAGCCCTTTCCCTTTTTCCCTTTAATTCTTTCTGCCCTGCCTCTTGCTCCACAGTCTCCACTAACCCTCGGGTGAAGCTTTTCCTCCCTGTTTCATTGCCCATGTAGTAATCCTCAGTTTGATCGAGCAAGACAGACACAAGAATAAAAAGACTAGAGCGACAGAGTCAGAGACAGAAAGGGGGGAAATGGACTCCCTCTTTACCATTGCAAAGCACTCGCCGCTCGAGTAAAGTGGGGACTTTTGAAGCGTGAGATCAAGGCGATCGAATGAAGAATAAATGCGAATAAATCTCACTCTCCCTATTCTAAGGGTGGGACTCGTGGTCCCGTCGAATCGACTAAAAGCGTCAAATTAGAGACTGTCCTCTAAATCCGCCCATTCGGGTTTAAAGTCCGAGGAGGTTTTGTAATCAGGACGATGGATTTAATTCGCAATTCATTTTTTTGTGTGTAATTTTATTTCATTTTTTTATTTTATTTTTTTTTTATTTCAATATGGATCATCTTTAAAACATGTTCAATAGGATGATCCAGAAATTTCGCTTTAGATATTTTTGTGATCGACAATTGATCGACTGATCATTTTCCAGAAAAAGAAATTCCTTATTTTTTCAATCGGTCAACGTCATCCCGGGCCTCTGGCTTTTGAAATTAACATGGAGTTTTAAATAAGAATAGCTCGGTTATCGAAAAATGAGGAAAAAAGTAATTGCTGTTATTAATTGTTAGTAATTGCTTATTCATTTCACGATCCAATAAAGCTAGGTAATGAGCTCGAAAACACTTTATTGATTTGGTCTTGAATAAAAAAATAAAAAAAGCCATGAAACTCTTTTTATGTCAATATTTTCGTTTTAGGGACGCACCGCACCATTGGCAAGGGCCTTTCTCTGAGATGATTGCTATTTCCATGATGTGCACTTTTTTCTAAATTGAAAAATAAAAAAAATACGCATACTTTCGTATGTCTGGTCTGGCGTTTTTTATTACGCACTGTTCTTCAGCAAGGCTTTTTTTGCAGATGCTTTATTTGGCATTTTTGATGGTACATGCTTTCAAGCGCTTTTTTCACGATTCGAGAGAGCTACGTAATAACTTCAAGGCCAGATCTTATTTTGTTTTTAATTTGAAAATAAAAAAGTTATGTAGAGGAGACCACCCTACAGTAGATAATGATCCTACAGTAGATAATCATTAATTAAAAATACTGATAGATGTTAAATAATTAATTTAATACAATTACTAGTCAAGACACGATACGTGTTAATATATTAAAATTATAATCGATTATTTTACTTATATTTGTGCTTATAATTAAGGATTATCTACGGTAGGATCATTATCTACTGTAGGGTGGTCTCCCCTAACTCTTTCAGAATACATATCGGTATTTTTTGAGATGCACCGTACCATTGACGAGAATTTTTCTTTGAGGTACCAGCCTCTTATGGGATGATAATTTACTAGTTCTATAGAGCTAGTTAAAAACTCAAAAATACTTTTTTGTTGAAAAAAATAAACAAATAAAATTATTGAAAGTGAGACAGTTTTTTGGGTCTCCTGTAGAATTCGAGTTTTGCAACTTACGCCCATATGCCCCGGGACCCTTCATAAAATTCATGAGTGTAAAAAAAAAAATTTTGTTTAACATATTTTGAAATTGTTTAAGCAATTACTATTTGTATAGTTTTTGTTATCCAATCGTTCAAAGTTAGTATTTTCTAAAATTAATGACACAATTAACGAATGTTTTGAGAGTGATATTTTTCTGTTTAAGATATTTGGCAATTATTGGAACAATTTTAATTAATTTCAAACACTTCTATTCCCAATAAATCATAAAAATGTATTATTTTCTGGAACTAATGACACAGTTAATGAATTTAAGAGTAATGTTTTTTGTAAACGACAGTTTGCACAATCTTGAACAATTAATATCACTGGCTCTTTTTCATAGGAAAGATGGAGAAAATTCAACTCTGAGCATCCATTAATTGCGTTATTAATTCCACAAAGTAGTAACTTTTTAAGATTTACAGAAGAAAAGATTGTTTAAATAAACGAAACTTGTTCAAATAATTTCGAAATATCGTCAATAAATATATTACCCTAAACATTTGTTAATGGTGTCATTAAATTTAGAAAATAATAACTTTCTAAGATTTACAGGAAAAAAATCATCCAAACAAATTCAAATTATTGAAATAATTGCCAAACATGTTGAGGGGAAATATTATTTTTGATATTCATCAACCTTGTGATGTATCTTGAAAAATATTAACTTTTCAAGATTTACCAGCGCGAGCAAAATTATT
>CAKNWW010046721.1:0-10189 GCA_932074435.1 Andricus kollari
TCATGCACACCCCGAGCATCTAGGACACATACTATCTGGTTGTCCACTTCATGCGGGAACGACCTACATCCAAAGGCACAATGCGGCACTAAGAGTGATTTAGTACCATCTCTGTCACTCTTACGGCATCAGCCCAAATACCGCTCCGCTAAACGCTCCTAGGGAAATAGAATCAATTGTCGAGAATGAGAAGTGTCGGATATACTGGAAGTTCATATTCTCGACAATTGTTTCTGTTGCGCACTCGAGGCCTGACATAGTCCTTCTTGAGTTCGAGAACCGAACCATGTTCGTTACCGAATTTCCAGCACCAGCTGACAAAAACATCATAGCCAAGGAGAATGAAAAGAAAGAGAGGTATAAAGAACGTATAAGGGAGTTGCGACGGCTATACCCGGAATATTCCGTTAAGCTAATCGTCTTGATCATCGGTGCTCCTGGAGGTGCCAAGGTTTCACTGGTTAATAGCCTGAAAAGCATCCCTGCGTGTCAAGAAAATGCCAAGACACTTGCGGGGAAAATGCAGAAGGCGGTCGTCCTTGGGTCGCTCCGTGTCCTCAGGGTGCACGAGACTTTTGCCGGATCATCGTATTGAATCCGTAGCAGACTGTAACCACCTATCTCACGGTCGTGAGACGTGGTTGTGGCTGAAATTTTACCGCGATTTCGCTGGGAGCGGGTGCAATTTTTCAGATTAGCACCAGCTCCCAGCGATATCCTGCGGTTGTCCTTGTGACAAACTTTTAACTATATATATATTCAAAGTTTTAGCGCTTTGAAAAATCGTACTTACTGGGGATTCGAGCTTTACCCAGTAAAAATTTAATTAATTTTCATCCGAAAGTTGGAAGTTAAAACGTTCAATAATCTACAAATAAAAATCTAATAAAAATAGCTTTATCTATAAAAATTTGACATTTTCCTGTCCGGCGGTGACCATGAGCCAGCTTTACATAAAAAAAGACAATATTCATACCCAATCCTCAGGCTTATCATGTCTTGTGACATATGGTGCATCCGCCTTTTCTTCGTGCTGCTTGTTTGGGCGAAGAGGTGGAGGACTTATTTCGGCTTAGACCATTTGTCTATTCAGTGAAACTGAAAATTTTGATTTTAGTTTTGGCTTTAATGATTCCATAACCAGCGGAACAGATAATCGTCGAATTTCTGTTACTCTTGGTTGGCTGGGCATAATAGGATCTGAATTTCTCCTGAATTCCTTATTTAGAATTCTAGCATAACTTTTTACTCTATAAACTTCCTTATAATTTTTTGTAACATCTGCTAGAAAATAATAATATGACATTCTAATTCTAAATATTAAAAACATAAATATTAATATTAAAGGCGTTGCATTCAACTTCTAGCTGCAAAAGTCGATTTCATCGTTTACCTCACTAAGTATTAAAAATGAATATATTTTTTCTCTGTAGCGTTGGTTAGTTTTGAAATATAATTGAACTTACAGAGCGTTGTTCGCTCTCTTCGACTTATTGTCTGAAATTCCATTTTTTGTGTGTAAAATGAAAAGTTATAATTTGGAGGTTAGATTTAAAATTCACCGTTTTGTGAAAAAAATACTGGACTAAATACTTGAGCACTCTGTAGAGAAACTTCTAAATCAAAAAAGAAGAGCGCCATAGAGCGAAAAATATATAATTATAATCTTTGTTACCTAAAATGAGGAAATTGAATTTTATTGTTAGAATTTGATTCCAACACCCTGAAATTTCTGAAATTAAAACAAATTCTTACTGTTATCAGTCCTTGTGGGCGAATTAATAAAATCTTCGACATCTGAGTCAAGCACTGTCGTTTGTTTCTGATATTTGTATATCATTACATTATTTTTCTTGGAAGGTAAATGATGCTGTTGGCCTTCCTTCATTTATTTCCGTTCCTTCATCATAGGGCATATTTATCTAAAACTGCTTCATTCTGCTGACGTTGGGCTTGCTGCTGTTGTTTTTGAAGTTTATTTTATGCCAGTTTCTTTCTCTCGTTCTACGAAAATACCACACGATCAATTAAGTTTACCCAAGTTTACGCGGGATCTTGACTCATTTTGCTTAAAAATATTCATTATGGTGGACTTAAAATTGGGCAAGCTAAACTTCCCTTGTGGTAAAGTATCACATGCCTTTAAATATATTTTTTATTTTTATGTGTAAACCTTATGTTCTGTTTATCAATACATGAGTCTATTTTGCTGAAAAATACTACAAAAATTCTTCATTATTATTATTTAAAAAATATATAAGTTCATTATTTTTATTATTACCACTTTTAGTTTTGCTGTAATTTTTTCTTCACTTGGCTTCTGCAATCCTGACAGTTTTAAGCTAGATGAGAAACTCATCATTCCCTTATTAGGAAATCTCACACGAGTGACATTTCGGTCTCTTCGAATATTACATGCGCTAGCTGCAATTAAAGGCGTTTGAAATAATTATTTCATATAGAGAATTAATATATTATTGAAAATTTTGAAAGCGTTTCATAGTAAAATTATTTTAATGATATTTTCTATTTTTAATTAAAAAATGATAAAATTGTTGAAATTTTCAGAACTTAATGCATAAATTTTCAACTTAAAGACTTCAATATTTTGCGGGTATAGATTAGCATAAAACTGACCGTTACAGGAAATATTTTTATACAGCCTTTAAAGCATATGAACAATTAAACAGTAACAGTGTAATTTTGATTACGATTTTTAAATTACAATACTGAATTTACATTGTTTAAAGTAAATCATTGTCAAGTTATATTGTATACTTTCTGAACTTTAAAACGTTTTAATTTTAATTTCAAATTGAATTACTAATTTTTTTATAATTAAAAGTTGTTTAATTTTTAATATTTTAATACAAGAGTGTTCGATCCAAATTCTGGAAAGGAAATTGAATTCTTACAAAATGTTATAATTACGTTTTTTTCTGTATATCTACTTACTTTTTAAATAAAAATATGTTTGTAAGCCGCAAAAAAATTTACTTTGAATACGTGTTGTGTAATATGAAACGGCTAAATTTCCAAGTTCGTAATTTTCAGGTTAGATTTTCAATTCTTCGTTTTAAGCAAAAGGATTAAAATTAAACATTTTTTCGTTTTAAACAAATAATTATACTAGGAAATTGAGTACAGGTACATAGATAAGTAAGTATTTAAAAAACAATATTTTGAGGTTGGAACTGTCATCCAATACCTTTAAAGTCATGTGACTTGAAGCGAAACGATTCTAAAATGTCATAAATAATTAAATATCGCATAATAAAACAAATTGAAATTTTCAATATATCCAGTTCCAAATGGCAATCTAAAATTACTAATATTATACTTACTGACTAAAAGTAAAATATACGCATTTAGAAGAACATCCATTTTTCCCATTCTTCAACCACACTTTGTATTTCTTTGTTTTATTTAAGTTTTTTTCGTTTTTAGTTGAACAATTTCGGATTGCGGATAAAGGCATCAAATTCTGCTTCCCATTCGTAAAATAGACGTAAGCTTGGGAAATAGGCATCTTTCTTATTCTTTTAAAGATCAAACTTTGTGCTTCGAATCACTCACGAAACAGAAGAAGATTACAATTTCCTTTTTTTACATACTTAGTTTTCTATAATCGTCATCCACAATCGTTTCAAAAATCAATTCAAACTCTTCCTTTTTCTTACTACTGCCGCTACAACATGAAAGAGAGAGATCGGACGATTTGGAAGCCGACTTATGTATCACTTCAGTTTGTTTACGTCTGAGCTTTTTCCGATGGGAGAGTCCTGTCTATAGCCGAGTCAGTCGATTTGTGTGCAATAACGATCTAATATTGATTAAACACGGTGTGCAGTTTGAAGTATATATCCGTCAATAAGTCGCGTTCGTGAATCTAAACTCATTAAGTGCAGTGAGATTATAGTTAATTAGCAAAAATATACTTCTTGACTGCTGCTGTCACGTGTTTCTGAGTAAGATAAATCAGTCGGCCGGCTTCAAGGTCATTCTCGCAACAACATAGCTGTTTTTTATTTTGGTCATACTACCTCCCTTGTTTACATATCGTCTTACATTATTATTCTTATTTCTAAATGCGTGTGACTTTTCCCTGGACTTCTATTTCCTCTTACCACTATTAATCTCAAAATTGGACTACATTCCGCAATGATGTGGCAGGAAATATACATCAACAACTTACCCTAAATCTAGCACTCATAACGGAATGGAGGCCTTTCTATAGATACGTTCCAATGTCCGTTTTAGGAAACGAAGATTACATCTTATATTGGGATGTTAGTATCCAGACCGATCATTACATCCGAGCCAATCGACCCGACATCGTGAGGCGAGAAAAAAAAAGGTGGAAGAGTCTACGTCATCGACATTTTTTGTCCACTTAATCGAAATTTGCAGGCAACCTATACAATCAAGATCCATAATTATATCGAGCTAAGGTATGAAGTAAAGGCAATAAGGAGGAATGTTAAACATGCATCTATTTATCGTATTGTCACTTCGGCTACAGGCAATGTGCACGCAAGATGCACTGAACATCTTGAACATTTAGGAGTCAGTAGGGTACTGGCAGCAACTCAGAAGGAGGTTTTATTAAACACCTGTAGCATTGTAATAAGCTCACTAGACCATGAGCAAGCAAGCGACTAAAAACCTGTGGAAAGAAAGATGGTAGCTCTAAGAAAGCGTACAGAGGCAACTGTTGTCACCTCCAACGCTTGCGGCCGCTCTGTAAGGATAGTAGCGGTAAAAGACGAACTGAAAACTACACCATGCTCCTAATTTTGTACCTACTAAATCATCGCAAAAGATTTCAGAAATCGTATTAAGTTAAAATATAACATCCTCATCTCATCAGTCGCTTGAACCAGTCCGTTGGTATAGAGAAAAACCGGGTGAATCCGAGAACAAGTTGAAAAAAAATAATAAGAAAACGTGATTATTGACTATTTTGTAAAGTAGCACATATTTTTACGATTTTTGTTCCGCCATATTTGCATTTTATTCAGACAAAGTTTCAAGGGATTTCTACGGATTTTAACATTTTTAAGAGGGATATGAAGAAATTCGACAAAATTTGAAAGAATTTTTTAAGATGTTAATCCATTTTTAAATATTCCAAAGAATTTCAAGAGACTTCATTAAAAAAAATTGTAGAACTGTTAATACTGAAAAATGCGTTATCATGTATTTTTAAATAGTTCGTTTTTAATATTGTAAAATGAAAATTCAGGGACGTGAACACGCGATCCCTTCGTGTAGGTTTAGTTCTAGCGCAAAATATTTTAGTCGCTCAAACTTAACCTTTTTATATTCTCATCATAATGATAAGGTATTGATTTTATGTGAAAAATGACTTTCGCGGATTCTATCAAATGTCGACGTTTTGAGGCACCCTGAGTCAGAAAAAATAGTTTTTACGTCGGTGTCTGTCTGTCTGTCATCGTCGTCGTCTTTATACCGGATAACTTTTGAAAGACTAATCGGATTGAATTGTTCTTTGGCAGACAGTTTCAGGGACCAAAAAGAAAGATCAAGTTCGTTAACCAGCTATCCGTAATACTCCAAAATTAAAAAAATGTATCCTCACGACTTTTTTCGATGAAAGAAAAATTGTCAGAGTTATAGCATTTTCCAAATACCCAACAAAAAACGAAAATTAACATTTTAAGCCAAATAAAGCACGATATGGAAAAATGGCAAGAGAAGAAAAACGACCATTTTTGATAGCCCTATAAGATTATCATGACGACTTTTTGAGTTTATTTAAAAATCGAAAATTAAAATTTTGTTCGCACAAAAAATAACGAATTATTACATTCTCATCATAATGAGAAGGTATTGATTTTATGTGAAAAACGACTTACGTGGATTCCATCAAATGTCGATTTTTTGAGGCAACCTGAGGCAGAAAAAATAGTTTTTACTTCGGTGTCTGTCTGTCTGTCGACACTAACGTCGTCGTCGTCGTTGTCGTCGTTTGTGTACCGGATGACTTTTAAAAGACTATCCAAAGAACCGTTTGAATTTTCTTGAAAAATCGAAAATTCAAATTTTGATCGTACAAAAAATGATAAACAATAGACAAAAGTTGCTCTTCCAAAAAAGATTAAAAAGTCATCCAAAACTTTCATCAATAATATTTTAATATGAAGCGTAGTTTTAGTTTTAATGGTAAATATAACATTCAAAGTAAAAGAATTAAGTTTTTTGAAAAGCGACAAAAGGTACGAAAAAAAAAATCAATCGAAAAAATGTGTTCACCCAAATAGGATCTACAAATTTGTTATTAGTAATTTTTAGGTAGGACGAGTAGACTTTCTTTTAGTCACAAAAAATTTAATTAATTATATAACAATTAAATTTTTGGAAAAACGACACAAGAGACGAAAAATATGACAAAAAAAGTTGTTCTATCAAAAAATATCTTCAAGTATGTTATAAACTCTTGTTATAAGAATATATTAAAAATAAAAAATGAACTTTTTGGAAAAACGACACAAGCTACAATAACATTTTATTTAAAAAAAAATATTTAATAACATTTCTTTTTAAGTATGATACGCTTTTTTCAAATTATGAGAACAAGCCAATGAAAATACGTATGTTTCAATGCCAAAGCATGTTATGAATTGTAATAAGATAAATTTACTGAAATGATACATTTTTCATGGAAGCTGTGAATAAAATGTAATGCAAAATAAGAAAGGAATATTAAAGTAATCATAAAAAATAAAATATGTACATTATTTTCCAATATCTGAATAAGCAGCCCAGACCGAGGTACAGAAATAAATATAATATACATTTGATATAATAAAGTTGAAAATAATGTAGAAAAGTTCGCATTTTCGATTAAATCGAGTGCGGAGCACTAGACACGTGATGAGAATGTGTTCGTTAAAGCCGAAGGAGCTTTAACAAAAGAGAATTCACAATCACCAAATTACAGTTGTTGATGATTTGACCTTTAATTTTAAAAGGCCTGCGCACAAATGTGGGGGAAATACAAAGACTGAGCGCGTAGCGCGAGATAAATACATTATCGAGCGTGAAGCGCGGGATTACTATAATATCTTGAACAGAAATATTGCATTACACGTATAAGTATCACAATTTCAGATATACCTAAGTATATCAAATTAACAAAAATTTAATTCTTCAATGGCAGACGTCCTGAAAAAATCATTTAACATTATTTAAAAACTATACATTTTCTCGGGAAAAGATTAGTTCTGCTTTTCAAATCAGTAGAGGACATGTAATAGACCCTTTCAGCGAATTGAGTTTCATTTTCAATAAAACACTACTTTAATTGTTTACTTTCGAAAGATGCAATATCTTATGTAATGAATATGCCTATTTTCAAAAATGTTCAGAGAATGAGAATCAATCATAAATTTTAAGGGTGAACGAATTTAAGCCACTCTTATAGTTCCCCAAAGAAAACAATTTTGGTTAAATCATTAATGTAATTTCAGATATTATCTAATTTAGTCCAAATCTAGAAATAGCAGTTCAAAGTTAAGTGAAAAATTATTTTTTCTATAAATAACGAAATGGAACGAAACTTTCGGTCGGGTCCCTGCTATTATGGTTTCCCAAAGAAAAACACCATAAGTGAAAAATTTTTATTTTACGTAATAATAATACGAAATATTACAAATATAATTATTATTGTATTAATAAATATTGCCTAATATTATAGCTATTTGAAAGTTTTCTTTTCATAAATAATCATCAATCGTTCGTTTATTTTATTTTACTAATTCTATGTGTTCTTTATCGATACAGAGGACAAAATGCGTTTTTTTCTCAATTTTTCCACAGATTTATTTAGTATCAGTTATGAGTTTGTTTTGCAGCAACGCACTTAGTAATTTTCTTAAACGATTTCAATTTGTTTAAGCATTTAAGAGTTTTCTTAAAAACAAAGTAGTACCTACAAATATTTCAATCTTTCGAAAAATTTTAGAAACACATTTGTTCCACAAAATAGAATTGCTTTAACCACTACAATTTGTTTAAACATTTACGAGTATTCTTAGAAAATAAATGATTACACGTCAGAAATATCAGGATCTGCAGGTGGTTGTTCGATTTTAATAAAACCTTGTGAAATCATCTTTCTGTTAAAAAAACTTCATGGAGACTCTTATAGCTCCCAAGATATCGTCATTTTAGCGAGACCGTGCGCCGCCTCTCCACTGCGGTGCAGTGTCAGTGTCGCGGCTCGCTAGCAGTGGAAACTCTTTTGTTTCAGTATTACACCACTTTTCCGCGGCTACCTTCATGCTCCTACAGGCTTCAGATGTTTTGCGATGATATTTCCTATATTTGGCAGCTCGAATCCCAGAACGTAAAGATTTCTAAAGTTAGGTTTAAGTTATTAGATGAAATGACGCCACCACTCATACCTCCTTATTTCAATCCTTTTGAAAAAAAGATCCATAATAAAATAGATGTGAAGAAACTCCGTCTTGTTTCTAAATCAATCAGTAAAAAGTTTTAAGATGGCTCGGACCATCATATTTGTGATACATGCCGCCTAGAAATTCCAAATCATAGATCTGATAGTCAAGTGATGCATATCCAAAGTGCTTCTGATGCAATGGAATTCAAACAGGCTGAAAACTTTCCTGAAGCTAGTGATGATTTTTCTAAAGTGATTGAATTTTATCAGGATGAACATTTAATTCGATTTGACGATTATTACGTAAATTTGGTGAGATAAAATATGAGTAATTGTAAAACTATTTAATCAAATTATTATTTTATTGATATGATTGATTAAAGAACTCATAACATCTATGTTACAACCCGGTAATTTGTATTTGTTGATGTCTGGTTCAATTTCCTAAATTTTAATTTTTACTAAAAATGTCTAATGGGTTGCGGAGGCTACAAAAACTGTACAAACTCCAATGTCAGGCTTCGTTTATTATTTTTGTGGGACGTAATTTAATTGTTTTCATCCGAGAATACTTTTTCTTGCCATTAGTGAGAGGGTGTTATTTTCCAAATTAAACAACGAAATATATTTATTAAGAAATTTCACTTGAATTTATTCAGTTAACCCACAAGGTACGAAATAAAAACACAGAACGAAATTTTAGCCGATTTTACAACATCACCTTATCTCTCATCAATTCAATATAATTATGCATGTTGATAGATTTTATCTTTTATAATACAAATTGGACCGATATACAGTACTTAACGAATTACGTCGCTAATTTTAAACTTGTTTACCATTAGAGAAAGGGCAGGTAATGGTTTTGGAGAGCCCTTAGCTCTTCCTTTTTCTAAAGGGCCGATGTTTAGTGGATCACTTTTCCGTTGTCATTGATACAACTCTAGTCCATTTTCACACAGTCACGTCACATATACACATTCTCGCACGTAGTTGCCCGACACGTCCCCTCACAAACGCGTTTATATTTGTTTGAAATGAGAGAGTAACAATTGGGTTTTAACCAAGATGGCATGAAGTGCGTTTAAATTCGCATGTCTTCTTATTGTTCTTCTCCCCGTTATTCTAAATACTCACTACAATAGCAAATTTCAATAGAAAAGTTTTGATATTCAACTCTGAAATTGTCTAAGGTGTTTCTGTTGGTTGCGGATTTAAATATTATGGGGATGCCGAATTTTCGCATGGCCTTCCCAAACAAGTGTGAACTTCGGTAATAAAGTTCCTGGTGCACAGAAACCCGATTATTCCGAAGATTTTAAGCAGTAATGTTAATCGACGGGTTTCCTCGTTGGATGGAGAATTTTTCAGGTTTAACGTCCCCACGATGAGGTTTCCAACGCGACCTAGCTGGGAAACTATATAATAGTTTTACACTTCGACCCGAAATTAATGTTCAACGAAATACATATAATTAAAAAATAAGGTTAAACAACCACCTCAGGGTCTCACTGGGAGCAACTGCCATCTAAAAATGACACCTGCTCCCAGTAGGACCGCGGTAAATCACACTCATATCCACGGCTCACAACCGTGAGATGGGTGGTCACAGGACACGATGAAATCACAATGATAGGCCGGCGAAACCCTCGTGCGCCTTGAGCACACGAAGCGACCCAATGATGACGAACCAGGTTACGAACCAGTGATAGTTTCGCACCTCCGAGAGCATTTATCACAAGGACAATTACTTGTACCGAATAT
>CAKNWW010046757.1:0-12489 GCA_932074435.1 Andricus kollari
ACATTGCTGTAGGTCATTTTTGAATTGTAATTTTGAATAGCAAACTTCTTAGGCTATTCTGCCTGCTTTGCATGTGTACTAAGTTTACTAATATCTCGACTAATATATAACTTATAATTTTTATAATAAGCGTTTTATTTGGCTTTCATTTCACTGAAAGCAGGGTGTCTACACATGCAAAGCAGGCAGAATAACCTAAAAAGTTTGCTATTCAAAATTACAATTCAAAAATGACCTACAGCAATGTTATAAAATTATTTTATACTTACATCTAAATTGCGTCACTTGATATATTTGTATCAATTCATTCCTTTAAAGAACGTTTTACCTACACACGTTTAAAAAAAGCGGAACATATTGAACAATACGTAAATCATCAACAATAATACAAAACAATAATTGAAAATTATTTTCAGGTTAGTATGTGACGTCATAGCCTAATCTCATTCTCCGGGACAACTGAAGATGGCTCTGTTAGCGCACCAAATATGTGGCCAAAAAAATGCATGTGAGTCGGGGTACTGTGCTCGTACCGGCGCGGCGCGGTGATTGGGAAAGCATCGTGTGCAACGAGCGGGATACGTCGATTACCACCGAGCATGATTTACCACGCTCGCGTATAGCATACTTCATGCTCGTTGGTAATTGACGCTGTATCCCGCTTGCTGTACAATGTACTATTAAATTACAATAATCTTGTTTTTTTACAGAATTAAATTCTTCGCCTGAACCTTCCGGAGCAGGTCCATCAAAGCATAATTTTAATATTGGAAAAAGTTCTCACGAACATTGAGCTGCTTACAGAAACATATTGAGCAAGCATTTAAAAAGGAATATTTCGGTACTCCTAGAACTGATTAACAATCAATATGTACCATTCGATTGTACCGTATTAGGTGATCATGTTATTGGTGTTCCAACTACCGGGTATCAGAAAACTAACAACATTGTAACCTGTGCTGCGTTTAGTCATCAGTTCGGATATCCCATAAAAATGGTGTTATATTATACAGAAGATGCTGAGTGTTGTCATTTCTTTTGAGAGCTAAGCCTGCACCTACGGAGAGAGTTTAGTCATTTACACTTGATTACGTTGAAAGAATCAAGTATCTACCTCTGAAGATAGCCAAACAGTTGAGTGACTAAATCTGATAAGTGAGTGACATTTATTTATAATTTTTGTCGGATTCAGTAGAAAAAAACTTTATTTATTTCATCATAAATACCTGATATGGCCAATTGTTTATCAAATTTGTTTATAAAATAACAAATTATTTATTTTCTTTCATGGATTTAGTTAAAAAACGATTTCTCACTATAAACGATTCATATTTAGTGCGAATCAATTGACAAATCACTGACAATCCCCATGAATCTGTTTCCACTCACTTATATGTTTATAACAAATTCAATTAATTTTTAAACAATTGCTAATCTATTGGAAAACTTGACTGGATAGTTGCTTCATTGATTCTAGTTATTTGGGATTGAATCCAAGTATTTCTCGAAAGCCGGTACACAAAAAACAGAGTGGGGTCGGCAATTACCCCACGTTGTTGTATATGTTCCACGATTCCATGTTGTTCTCGAAGGGTTAATAAAGTTTACGACTTTTGCCAAAGGGTCCTCGATTTTGTTTCAGATTCATCTCTTTGATGGAAAATTGAATTATAGTCGAACTTGGATAAGAAGAAACTTGATTTGAGCCTTCCAAGAACTGACGCGGCGGGGTGGCTACAGATGAGAGAAGTCGCGGGGCCGAAAGGTGGAGATGTGCCTTTAGTAGCGTAGCGATAATAACGGCCCAGCTGGATAACTGTGTCATGTTGCGTCACATTGCGCTACTTCACTGTCAGTGTTCACAAGACCCTGACGATTTACGTTCGGGGAGCCTGGACTTGAACCGAAGGCCAGAACCAAAACCGGGCTCAAATCCAAGTTCCACTGTATTTAGTTGAAATTCGTTTTTTTTGTTGTTGCAAATCAACTTTTTTTTTCAAATGACAATTTAACTATTACATTTTTAGTTGAAAATTGATCTTTTTTTCGTTATAAATTTAACTATTCGGTTAAAAATTTATCTTTTAATTTAAAAAATCATTTATTTTGTTGAAAAATCGTTATAAATTAATTTGACTGTTTTTAATTTAAATTGAAATCTTTTTTGGTTAGTGGAAAATTTAACCAGTTTTTGTTAACCTAAAATATAATTACTCCATTTTTTGTAAAAAATCTATGCTTTCAATTACAAATTGATCTTTTCCATTAAAAAATTCAATAATTTATTTGGTTGAAAATTCATGTATTTTGTTGAGGATTCAACTATTTTTCTGGAAATTCGTCTTTTTGGTTAAATTCAACTGTTTTTTTTTATTTCAAGTTAAAATAGTTCTTGTTTGAAATATCAAGTATTACAGGTTTCGCTGAGGATTTATCTTTTATATTTGAACATTCATATCTTTGTATATACCATCTTTTTTGGTAGAAAATTCAAATATTTGGTCAAAAATTAAACTATTTATTTAAGAAATTAACTTATTTGTTGAAAATTAACTTTTTTGTTAAAAATTCAGAGTCTTGGTTTAAAAATGTAATTGTTTTGTACAAAATTCATCTATTTTGTTGAAAATTCGCCTTTTGGGATAGCAAATTAATCTTCTTTGTTGAAAATTCATCTTTTCGACTGTGGTTTCAACTATTTTGTTAAAAATTCATCTTTTTTCGTTCCATTACACTATTCCATTTTTGGCTGAAGAATTAATTTTATTTTTTAGAAAATTCAACTATTGGGTTGAAAATTAATCTATTTATATGGAAAATTATCTACTTGGTAGAAAATTATGTTTTTTGTTACAAATTCGCATTTTTTGGTTCAAATAAACTAGTATGTATTCAACTATTTTGTTAAAAATGCATTTCTCTTGATTACAAACTCCATTCTTGGTAAAAAATTCATCTTTGTAGGTCTCAAATTCAACTGTTTTGTTCAGTCATCTTTTTTAGACGAAAATTGAACTATTTTGTTGAAAATTCGTCCTTTTGGAGTGTAAATTCATGCATTCATACATGAATACGAAATATTAAATATTTCGTTGAGAATTCATCTTTTTTGTTTGAAAACAAGGTTATGAATTTTCTTGAAAAATCGAAAATTCAAATTTTGATCGCACAAAAAATAACGAAAAATCACAAGTTCCATTTTGCAGTCAAACTATGCAAGGCAGGAAAAAAGAGAATTCGACAAGAATTGTGCACCCAAGAAAGATCTACAAATTTGTTATTAATCACTTTTTGATTGGACGCGTAGTTTTTGTTTTATTCTTAAAAAATAACATTCAAAATAAACAAATTAAATTGACTGAAAAGCAACACAAGTTACAATAAAATGTTTAAAAACAAAATGGTTTTTTTTATAGGATGCGCACTTTTTTAATTATAAAAACATGACAATGAATTTTCAGGGTAGCTGAGAATAAAATTTGATGCAAAGTAAAGAACAAATATTAAAGTAATCATGATACATAAAATTTGTGCTTTATTTTGAAATATCTGAATAATCAATTCCAGGCAGAGGTACAGAAATAAATGTAATATACATTTGATATAATGGTGTCAATATAATGTAGAAAAGTTCGAATTTTGAACAAAATCGAATGCGAAGCACGAGACACGCGATGAGAATGTGTTCGTTAAAGCCAAAGGAGCTTTAACAAAAAAGAGAATTCACAATCACCAAATTACAGCTGTCGATCACGCTTTGACGTTTAATTTTAAAAGGTCTATGCACAAATGTGGGACAAGTACATAGACCGAGCACGTAGCGCGAGGTAAATACACTATCGAGCGCGAAGCGCAAGATATTTATCTTGCGCTTCGCGCAATTATCGAGCACGAAGCGCGAGAACCAACAGACGCGCACCCTAGGTGCGCTCAAACTCGCGAGCTGCGTGCGAGCTGCGCGGCGGGCAGATTTTTTTAAGTTATTTTTAAATTGAAAAATAAGGGGAACATCAAGTCTCTATCGTTTTTCAACAAACTTGAATTATTGCAAATAATTTCTGTGCGTTACCGGATGACAAGGTTAGACAATAAAAACTTGATCATTTTAAAGAATATATTTTTAGTTTGGATGAACTTATCAATCTGGTGTTTTACAGGTAAGAAGGTATAGCCAGGGACAAGCGTATAATATCCAAGGGACAGGCTATTGTCAACTTTTTGATTTTCATCGTTATGCGAGTACTCAAAAATTCGATCACGTCACTCTGTCATTATGATGATTGGGATCAAACTGATAATTGTCGCACATTTTTAGACATCAAATGATAAAAGGCAACTGTTAGTCAAGGGCAAAATAATAGTGAAAGAAACTTTTCTAAATCAGCCTTAATAGGAGCAAAGAAGAAATACGAGTTGGTAGTAAAAAAGGTGCCGGTCGAGGAGGTGCAAATAAATCACTAACGGGTATGACCTGACACCATAAATCTACCGCAAGACACTCCCTGTTCTCTGGAGTGGTTCAACCGTGAATCCATCTAATGTCAGAAGAAATTCCATCGTCTTCTCAGTTTCGGTTTATGCCGAATTGTACACAGTGCCCGCGAAAAATAAACCGAACTTCAAAGCTCCATAAGCAAGCACATCGAGCTTTGCAGCAGTATTAACAAGATTCCATTCGATGCAAGAAAAAATTACATTTTTTCAAATACAGATCATATATAATTTTATAAATATGTGTACCGAAAAAATCCAGCTATTTGTACTAGAGATGCATTCGGGCGGGACGAGATAAGAAAACATCGATTTCGGGAACCATCCCGACTGACGATAGCGAGAAGTTGTCCCGTATCTCGTGATTTTGGTCGAGAATCTCGGAAAACGAGCAAGATCGGGTAGGATTCTCGATAAAATTAAAAATTTGACTTCTCGCGTAAATATAAAAAATAATGAATCAGAATTGGGAAAATATGGAAGTGGAATCACATAAAAAGAAACAAAAAGACTAAAAAATTTAAAGATTTCAAAACTTTTTAAACGATTTTAAGGATTTTAAAGATTTCACAAGGAATACCAGGATTTTAAAGCTATCAAAAGATTTCACAAAGATTTCAAGAATTTCAAAGATTTCACAATGTTTCAAAAGATCGTACAAAGGCGTCTACATCAGATTCCAAAGAATTCAAAAGATTTTACAAAGATTTCACAAAGATTTCAAAGATTTCAAAGATTACAAAAGGTTTCTTAAGATTTTAGAAGATTTCAAAACATTTCACAAGGATTTCAAAAATCTCACAAAGATTTCACAAGGATTCAAAAGATTTTAGAAAGGCGTGTACATCAGATTTCAAAGATTTGAAAATATTTCACAAAGACTTCAAACATTTCAAATGGCTTCATAGACTTCACAAAGATTTCAGAAAGATTAAAAATATTTCAATAGATTTAAAAGGATTTCAAGTATTTCAAAGATTACACAAACATTTCAAAAATGTTAAAAATTTGTTGCAGATTTCAAACGATTTCAAAAGTTTTCAAAAAATTGCAAGGATTTCAAAGTTTTCACAAAGATTCAAAAGATATCACATCAGATTTGAAAGATTCCTAAGATTTCCAAAGTTTTCAAAAGCTGCTTGAAAATTTCAAAAATTTCACAAGTTAAGTGATAATTTGAAAAATATTATCGAATTCCAAAATTAATATTTTTAGAAAGTCAATAATTTCTTAATAATTTCTATTATTGAAGTATTTAATAATATTCAACAGTACAGAAGTTGTTGGCCAAAAAAATGCAATAGCTCATTTTTTACGTTTATCGCAAACGGTTATTTTACTATTTGATTTGCAAAAAAAGGAAACCTGAACAAACTTGATTTATTGACCTGGAAAACCTGGAAAAGACCTTGAATATTGTTCTTAAGAATCATTAGATACCCTGATTTTGCACTCTTGAGAAATATCTTAACAAGGTGGCAAAAATATCATATAAATAAAGCATATTTTCTTTGCAGAATGTGCCATTGACTTATTTTATATTTTGGATTAATTTCTTTTTGCTTCCTATGCGAAAGTTTTTAAATATATTTTTCTATTATAAAAGAAATATTTGAAAATTATTTCAAAACGGCTGAAAGCAGAAATTTACCAAATTAACGTCTGAAGACACTCAAAAGCTCTCAAATAAGAAAAGAGCAATACCTCGCGTCATAAAAAGCTCAACTCACAAGTCCAACAAAAGGTCTCAAGTGACACGTTTTCTTTTCCTTGTACAGCCACATCCAAAGAACCATAAACTGCGCGGTTTCAGAAAGTAAGAAAAGGGTTTTCAAGAAACCGAGGTCGGACGCATATATCGACCTCAAGCTAATAAAATACAATTTTTAAGTGCCTGGAAACAAAGGATGTAGTAGAAAGAGTGATCGCGATAGAGAGATCTTAAAAAAAAACTGAATATCTAAATATTTTACTTTTAGTATCTTCCCAGCACCCAGGAGCACAAATTACAAAAAAATCTAAATATCATTTTATACTGCAAAAATCAAAATATGTAACGAAAGTTCTATGAAATTATTTATATTTAAAAGCAACTAGGTGAAGTTTCTGCTTGAAGTATCTCTAAATAAATAAAAATATAATAAGAGCACAACGAAGCAATTTTAATCTCGGTAAATGGCTATAATTTTCTTATTATCGCAGAGAAGCGTCGCGTGGCCTGGACAGAATTGATCAATTGCAAAAATGAAGCAGATTTTTTCTTACTTTTAGGTCAACCTTTATTTCATAAGGTGAAAGCCGACGATAATATATTTACAGCAAGATTGATTTTATCAGTTGATATATTAAAAATAAATCAGAACCTAATATTATTAACATTAAATTTCTCTTCATTTCTCCTTAAATTTTTGCACGCAAGATTGTCGATTTTAAATATTGTATTTTTACTAACATAAAATAGAATTAACGTAGGAAGAGCAAATAATAAGATCAAATAAAAGCAACTAAAACCCAGTGAAATTCGAAACAAAAGAATTCCTCGACCTGATCACTATCTGAGAAAATTGCGTAACCCTTTTATTCAGGGAGTAGAAACTCTGAAGAAGAATATGACAAAAATTCAACGGAGAAAACTGACGAGATCTCTGAATCATCCAGTTCAAATTTACATTTATTAGCGTTCTTCAATTTCGAAGAAAAAGGGGCCGAAAGATATGCATTTTAAATTCAAAGGATCCCAAGTGATCCAAGTGCCGAATTTAAAAACTGTAAAAGTGTAAAGCCTAAAGTTCCATTTTCAGTTTATAAAACAAAATTTTCTCCTATGATGATACTTTGAAATTTTTCTAATTGACTGTAATTAAAAATATATGTTATTTCGAAGAGTTTTTAATTTGTAAGAGTTTTTAATTTGTAAGATTAAAAATTTGAAAGGCTCTATGTAAAGCTGTAGGAGTTTACAATTTTTAATTACATCTTTAATAATTCAAATGCTGCCAAAGCTAAATCTGCTTAATTAACATGAAAACAACTCTCCATACGACTCAAAATGGTTGCTATCAGTAGATTCACTATTTGAAATGTTTGGAAAATCGTCTCGTTGTGAAGGTTTTTCGGTAGTATGCTCGTCGTGTTGTGTACAGTGTGTGACAGAGTACGTAAAAACGAAAAATTTGTGAAAAAGTTTGGTTCTTCAATTTTAAGATAAATAATCAGTCTATATTTGTCCTAACAATATAAATACAACAAGGCAATATGAACAAAGTTTATGCAATCGACTACGTATGTATCTAAGTTATATCATGCATGTACGGTCTGTTCCATAAGTAGTAGGATTGATTTTGAATAGCCCAGACGGAGCAATAGAGGGAGGTTTTTACGGGCAGGATAGGTGGTGGGGGATGTCAGGAACCAAATGCATGCTCGAACAGTCGCCTCCGAGTATTTGCGGAGTAAATACGGCGCGAGAACTAAATCCTTTTTGTAGGGTTTCCTCACGCTCTCAAAATGGACCACACGCTCGAGCATCGCTAGTCGAAAACAGCTGATCTGCTCATTGCATCCTCTCTGTGCGGCTGCTCAATTAAGGTGAAAGTCTGGGTTGCAGACTTTCCAAGTTTAACACAAAACTTCACCGCGCAGCGCTGCTCGAGTGTGTGGTCCATTTAGGGGGTGTGGCGGAAGCCTATAGAGAGGTTTACTTTCCGCGTGATATTTACTCCGAAAATGCTCGGAGGCGACTGTTCGAGCATCCATTTGGATCCTATCATCACCTACCACCCATCCTGCCTGCCTGTAAAAAATACCCTCTATTGCTCCGCCTGGGCTATAGAAATTCAATCCTACTACTTATGGAACAGACCATGTATACCCTAGTGTATTGAATGTGCAAAAAAACAATTTCTTATCAGAGAGAAAACTAGTTAGTGAAATTTGTCATACAGGTTATTTTTTCCTGCACGTATGTCGAAAAATTGTCTCTGTGGCAAGTGTCCCTTACTAGGTTTTTCTGTTAAACTCATTGTATTGGGTCTATAACTTAATTCGTGCGGTTTTTTTTTCAAACTTATAATGTTATATAATAATAATTGTTATACCATAGTATTATTCGAAGTATTGCCCATCTGAAGCTATGACTTTTGCCCATCTTTCTGGCAATTTGTGGATTCCATCCCAAAAGAACTGCGCCGGCTTGGCGGCCAAAAATGAATCAAGCCAATTTTTGATACCCTGTTTTTTAAATAGTTCTTAACCGGAATAGCAACATGGGGCCGAGCGTTGTCATGATGGAAAATTATTGCCTCGTGTCTGGTCGCATATTCTGGGCGTTTTTCGGCTATTGCTCTCTTCAAATGGATTAATTGTGTTCGGTAGCGTTCTCCATGGATGGTTTCACCCGGTTTTAGCAGCTCATAATAAAGCACACCCTTCTGATCCCACTAAATACAGAGAATCACCTTCGCACCGTGGATATTCCACTTTGCCGTTGATTTTGGGCTAGTTGGCCCGGTTAGACATATGATTTTTTGCGCTTGGGGTTGTCGAAACTGATCCATTTTTCATCACCAGTAACAATCCGATGCAAAAAGGACTTCGTCTTGTGGCGTTCCAGCAGCATTTCGGACATGCAAAACCGCCTTTCAACGTCTCTCGGCTTGAGTTCATGTGCAACCCAATTTCCTTGCTTTTTAATGTATCCGGCTGCTTTTCAACGTTTTGAAATGGCTGCTTGAGTGACTCCCAAAGATTCTGCCAGATCTTCTTGTGTTTGGCAACAATCTTCATCGAGTAATGCTTCCAGTTCTTCATCTTCAAACTTTGTTGGCTGCCCAGGACGTTCTTCGTCTTCCGAGCTAAAATCACCACTTTTAAATCGAACAAACCACTTTTGGCACGGTCGCTCAGCTAGAGCATGTTCACCATACACTTCCACCAAAATACGATGACTTTCGGCAGCAGTTTTCTTCATATGAAAATAATGAAGGAGAACTCCCCGCAAAAACACTTTTTCAGGCACAAAGTTCGACATATTTAAGTGAACAAAAATTATAGCTGTTTACGCTTCAAATAAATGACATATACTGAAAAAATGCACAACGACAGTAGCTTTTCAACGCATGTCGGATGTTTGGAACGATGGAATAATAATCAAGTTACGCCATCTCTTAGCAAACCGCACGAATTAAGTTATAGGCCCAATAACATGGATACATACAAATTCATTTATATTGAATTTACTCATATTATCATACTATTACTTATATTTTTTGGGCAAATATAGACTACATAATTTATTTTAAAATTAATAATGAACCGAATTTTTTTTCAATTTTTTGAAATTTTAAGTTACTGTTCGTGAAAATTCTTAAATTATAACAGAACTTTCTTGAACGTGTGACTAAAGCTGTATGCAATATTCAGATACGGTAACTGCATCCCTATATTGGAGACTTTTCAAACCATTTAAAGCATTTTTCAATACATTTATTTAAAATTTAACAATTCTTATCGAATTTTTAGTATTTGGAGAGTGGAAAATCATTTCTAAATATTTATTTTAGTTTTCTCTCTGCTTTGTATAGAGTGATGAAAATAACAGAAAAAAAATATGAACAGTCGAAAGTGAATTTATGTCAGAACGATAATGCACACGGAGAAAAATGGATGGTCAAAGTTAGAGGGTCAACAGTTAGAGAGTCAGTCCGTTCTTCTAGATGGTCTAAAGAGCCATCCAGAATTTTTTTAACATAGTCTGAGAGGCTCTCACTTTATGGCCAGTCTGACTGTTATAAGAAGGTCAGACTTTTATCAGGGATAGGCAAGGTATCCTTTCGGGATGTTCAATACGATCATCTTGTTTTCACTCATTTCGACCAACCACGGAAGAGCAAATGACCCATCGCAGAGGGCCAACCTGATTAGTTACTGTTGGCGTGTTTATTTAAAATGATTGAATGTGTACGTCAAATGTTATTTTTAAGTAGAAAATATAAGAAATAATTAAAATTTCACTTTATAAACCTTCCTTGTGAGCAAATCATTATTTTAAATAACTTTACTCTTATTATTTGCTGTACATAATCGCTTTTCGACGCGATTCAAGCAGTGTGAAAGAATACGAGAGTTGGGGGCACCGTGGTCTAGAAATTTGCTGTTTATTGAACTTAAACATGTTTTTATAAGTTTAAACTGCTTTTCGATATTTCGAACATTCATCGAGAGTGAAGTGCATAAGAACATGATGGGAAGTGAATTAAGCTTATTCTTTTGATTTTTCAACGATTGTTGTCACCGTGTCGTTTCAAACTGAAAACGTGTAAACAAATTTCAGCATTCATTGATGATGCAGAATGTAACGAGATGTGAGATATTGGTTTCTGAATTCATTTAAATGTTTTTAATCTTATAATTCAGTGTGACACCGTGCCATGTCCTTAGCCTCTCGTGCTCCAAAAAATATATTGTCAATGTGCACTGTTTTTGCATATCAAATTATATCTCATACACCTCACTCTCGACAAAGAATAAAAAATGCTTTCAGAATTCATGTATTTCATATAAATTTTCAGGTTTTATAGGTTCCACTTAATTTTATAATTTCCAGTCTCTTATGAGAGAGAGAATGGAATAAGCAGGGATCGGAACCCTTAATTTTTAGAGGGTCCGGGGACCTAAATGGTCCAGCAAGGGTCCGGTCCGATCCCGAACCCTTAAGAATTTAAAGGGTCCAGGTCCAGACCCGGACCCTTAAGAACTTAACAGGTTCGGGTCCGAACCCAAAACCTTAAAAACTTAAAGGGTACGGGTCCGGACCCGAACCCTTAAGAATTTAAAAGGTTCGGGTACGAACCCGGACCCTTAAGAACTTAAAGAGTACGGGTCCGGACCCGAACCCTTAAGAATTCAATAGGTTCGGGTACGGACCCGGACCCATACGAACTTAAAGGGTACGGTTCCGGACCCGTACCCTTAAGAATTTAAAAGGTCCGGGTTCGGACCCGGACCCTTAAGAAATTCAAGGGTCCGGGTTCGGACCTGGACCCTTAAGAATTTAAAAGGTTCGGGTTCGGACCCGGACCCTTGAGAAATTAACAGGTCCAGTCCGGACCCGAACCCTTAAGGAACCTTTTAACCCTGGGTCTAACCTAAAAGGTTCCTAAGAATTATATTTTTATGAAATATACAAATTGGTTGCTGACCAAATGAGAGAGAAGAAAAAAGAGAAAAGGTAGATTTAATTGAAAGTCAGTATGAGGGGGGTTTTCCAGTCATAGAACACGAATTTGGGGTCAAAATTAAAAATTTAACAAATTTGATTCAAATTTTGAAAATTTTATTAATGTTATAGATTTTTATGAAAGTAAGTACGAGGAGGGTTTTCGAGTCATAGAACATGAATTTGGGGTAAAAACTAATAAATTCCAAAATTTGAATCAAATTTTAAAATGTTGCAAGTGTTCATTTATTAATTAATTTGGTAGATTTTTATTAAAGTCAGCACGAGGGACGATTTTTCGGGGCACACAACACAAATTAGGGGTCAAAAAAAAAATAGACTCGAATTTTGAAAAATTGTATTAATTTGGTAAATTTTCATGAAACTCAGTACGAGGGGGGTTTTCGAGTCATAGATCACGAATCTGGGGTCCAAATTAAAAAATTAAAAAAGTTGACTCAAATTTTGAAAATTTTATTAATTTGGTAGATTTTATGAAAGTTAGTACGAGGGGGTTTTTTGAGCTATAGTACATGAATTTGGGGTCAAAATTCCAAAATTTCAAAGTTAAATTTTTAAAATTTAATTTGCTTTATAGATTTCCATGAAAGTCAGTGCGAGTGGGATTTCCAAGTTACAGAACACGAATTTAGGGTCAAAATTCTAAAATTCAAAACTTTGACTCAAATTTTGAAATTTTTATTAATTTGGTAGATTTACATAAGTTAGTGCGAGGGGGGGTTTCGTGTCATAAATCACGAATTTGGGGTCCAACTTGCAAA
>CAKNWW010046804.1:0-12200 GCA_932074435.1 Andricus kollari
ATAAAAATTGTGGAATACTCAACTAAATTGCTTGAATTATCAAATAAAAAAAATTAATTTGTAACAAAAAAAAAATGAATTTTCAACAAAGTACTTACATTTTTAGTTAAAAAAATTACTTTTATACTTTTTAATTAAATTTAGTTAAAAAAATGAAGTTTTAACAACTAGGAGTTTAAGTTTAAATCAAGTAATTGAATTTTCAACCAAAATCGTTAATTTTCTACCAAAAAAGACGAATTTTCAACCAAACACGTGGATTTCCAAATAAAAAAGATCAATTTTCAATTAAAAATGGAAAAGTAAACTTTTTTGTCTTAAAAATTAATTTAATTTGTTTATTTTCAACAAAAAATTGAATTTGATCATTTCACAATGTCGAATTTCCTGTCCAAATAGACAAATGTTCAACAAAATAGTTGAATTTCCTACCTGAAAAAATCAATTTTCAACAAAATATTTGAATTTTAAAACAAAAAAAATCAAACTTTAACCAAAAACAGTTGAATTTTCAACAAATACTTGGATTCTCAGCGCAAAATTAAATAGTTAATATTTCAGCCAAATAAAATGAATTTTCAACAAAATAGTTAAATTTTCAGCCAAAGGGTTGAATTTTCAACAACATATGTGAACTTGTAATCAAATGGTTAAATTTTCAACCTACAAAGATGAAATCTCAATCAAGACGTCGAATTTTCAACAAAATTAGTCATGCTCTCGAAAACACAAATTCCCTGACTTTAAACAAAAATTCCCTAACATTTTCAGGGTTTTCTAGGTGAGTAGACACCTTCATTATCATATACATGTACCTCCAAAAAAACGGTTTAGCAGTCTTTTTCTGTTCAACAGAGAACAAATTTGAGAGAAAATAATTTTTTTCTTCAAGAGAATAAAAATTCCAGGACCATGAACAAAATTCAAGGACTTTTCCATGTTTTTTTCAGGTAGAGAAAAATTCAAGGATTTTTTCAGGCTTTCAAGGATTTCCAGGGTGGTAGACACCCTGAATAATTATACATTTATTAAAATGATTTCGGAAAAATTTTATTCGAGCGCGAAGGATAAGATACATTATGAGAATGAGTTCGTTAAAGCCGAAGGAGCTTTAACAAAAGAGAATTCACAATCATCAAATTAAAGTTGTCGATGGTTTGATCTTTAATTTTGAAAGGACACGTGTGTGGAAGGACAAAAACCGAGTGCGTAACACGAGGTAAATACATTATCGAGCGCGAAGCGCGCGAGATTTAACAGACGCGTGCTCGAGGCCCGCTCAAACTTGCGAGCCACGCAGCGGGCAGATTTTTTAATGTATGTAAATGAGCTAAAGCAGAATTTGTCACACTCTCAGAAACAGACAATTAGAGCCATCATTGGACATGTTGATTTATTTAAGCAATCTAGCAGGAAAAATAGCATTAGATCAGATTTACGACTTATAGCACTGTGGATTTTAAATCTTGCCTTATATTTTTCAGGGTACACGATTTGTCTATTAGGTTATTATTATTCTTGCTACGCAGGAATTGAATCTCGAAATCGGCGTAAAATTAGGATAACAGGGCGGAACTGTATAAATCAGCATTATACATCATATGTATATGTATATGCTGTCTTTCAAGATGAAAGGTCTCGGGTTTGCGTGCATTCAAGTTTGCGCCTCTGGTCCTATAGCATCTAATCAATGTCAAATTGAATTGAATCACAGGATCAAATCACCGCAGGCATTAATCAGCAGAATTCATTAGTCGAGCTGTGTGTGTGTGTGTGTAAATTAAAAATGAAACGCAGATTTTTAGGGACCTGAAATTGACGAATCATGTAATAAATCATGCTTTATAGGCTTTAAAATACGACCTCCTTTGTTTGTTGCTTCACTCTTTTTGGCTAATAGTTGTGTAATAACTTAATTAGAAAGATGCTGCAAAAACCATAAATTCAACCTGATTTTCGATTTCTATCAACCTATAGTAAAAAAGTACATTATCTTCGAATTTGAACATGTGAAAGAATGAATTACTTTAAATCAAGTGCTCGCAGTTTAATCTAATGCTTAAGTTAACCCGTTTAAATTGGTTTGTCTTAAATTGAGAAACATTTTTCTGGATTCAACCAAATTGTTATCTGATTTTATGTTAAGTTTGTCTAAATTATGTGAGAATTATTTTTGAAATTCAGATTATGTGAATTCCAGAATTGAGTCATGAATTCAAACAAACTTAATTTACAATGTTAGAAGTAAGTTCATGAAATTTCATGAAAATGTTAGTGAAGCTTTTTACACTACGGTTAGTGAAAAACTCATTGAAATATCATGCAAAACTCAAATTTAAATAGCCTTATTGAAATTTCAATGTAAGTTTTGAAACTATTTTAAGAGATAGTGCATTTGTATTTTTTGTAAATGTTCATGAATATCCTATCGATATTCAATGTAAATAGTGAAACTTTTTTAAGAACAGTTCTCTGAAATAACTTCTTTCAAAATGACAAAGTAAAACCAATTAAATTTTGTTCATATTTTCATTTAGGTTTATCAAATTTAATAAAAAATGTTACTTCATTTTCAATGCATGTTTATAAAATTTACGTACACCACATTGAAATTTATTCAGCCAGCAATCATATTTCATGTATGAATATGATCTCAAATTAATTTTCAAAGCCAAATTTATAAAATTTCAGTGACCCTATTTTTAGTAGAAAAATTTATTTACAGGCATAAAATTGCCTACCTTTTAAGTAATTTTACCAGTATAAAGTAGGATAATGAGCTGAAATATAATAGTTCATTTTTCCTCAACCATTGGTAGTTTTCCTGATAAAATAGAATAGGAATCCCGGCTCTAGGTGCAGAAATTCATTAACATACATTAAATATAACAGAGTTCATCTCAAAAAATCAAATTTGCGAACTGCGAAAGCAGCGCTCAATGAGAACACAAAAAAAAAGCTGGGATGAGATCGTAAGTTGATCTGTGACGTTGATGCTGGAAGAACTGTAGATCAGTGCAGGTCTCTTTTCGCGGATCCCTCAAAAAGAGTTCTACACTCAACTACCGATATAAGGACCACCGTTCCACTGTGTGCGATAAAGGCGCAGTGCGCGGGTACTCACACGGATATATTGCGTAATATTAGGAAATAGTTCACACGTCTCTGACTGTTTACGGTTGGAGACCTCCGACTGATGACCAAGGCCAGTGTAAGCTGTCCCCGAAACCGGTCTTCAATCGGAAGTTGAGTGTATTATAGTCTCAGTTCTAAAGGATGCCAACCAGGCTCTTGAAGCGTTTGTGTACATTTCATCATTTCAAACAGACTTGTCTGCGTTGGAGGAAAATGTAATGAGCAAATGAATACAGACTTGGAGAACCTGATGCCAAAACAGCAGTTTTATTTTTGATAATCCGTGTTCCGCATGATACGCCTGATAACATACAACAAAGGTTTCTATTTCTCTCGTTAAAATTCTCTGCTGCAGAAAAGGAGATTAGAGAATTCGAAGTTGTGATAATGGGGAGAGATTCTCCAATCTCTATATAGTTCACGGGCACATTGGGAAATGGGGATGCCCCGGAGCGAGGCGGACTCATGTCATCGTGTCATCGATAATTGATGTATGCGCTAACTAATGGCTGTAATTAGCTCAACCTAATATCCACCGTGGAATCTGGCTCTGCCCAGTTGTTTCAACAGAAGGATGGACGGCTGGACGCGTATGCCTTTGGTAGCCTTATATTATACATCACTCCGTGATCTGAAATCGTAAAGGAACTCACTTTTTAAATTGAGTAGATTTTAAGTGCCCCAGTGGCCGATGAAACTTTTGCTCCGAGGGAAATCTCTGAAAGGTCACTAATTGCAGGCGACGCTAGTAATGTCAAAAGCGCTGCAAGATCAATCGCTGTAATTATTCTGCTGCAAATTTTCCATCGATAATTATCAATTAAAGTAATTACCGCGCACTCACACTTTACAACTTTCAGTCGACTTATAATTATTGTTATTACTAGCAGCAAATGAAAACGCGTTTTGCGCGTCCGTCGATTTTTATTTCCTAAAATTATAAACAGAAACAGTTTAAAAATCCGCAATAATTAATATATTGAAGGAAAGAATCGTGGCTTTCTTTTCAGTCAAAAGGAAGAGAACCCCGAATTTAAAAAAAAGTACAATTTATTTTTGAGCTTTATTTTTTGCCCTTCCTCTCAGGGCTTTTGACTATCTGACTATGATATATTGCAAAAAAACTGCAATGAATAAGCAAATAGGGGATACCAACTTAAGTAGATAATAATCAGCCTACAGTGGATAATCATTAATTTAAAATACTAATGTATTCAAAAGAATTAATTTAATTTGATTAATAGTTGGGGTACTACACGTGGTAATATATTAAAATTATAATTAATTATTATAGGCATATTTGTGCTTTCAATTAATGATTATATCTACTGTACGCATATTATCTACTGTAGAATGGTCTCTTCTACGAGAAATTGTTAAACAAGAAGTATAGCTCACATAGTTTAAAACTGAATTTATTTATGCCAACCTGAGACCAATCTAATATTTTTTGTATTTTTTCAAATATTTGATAAGAAGGTTGGTCCATATTGAAAGAAATGCAATGTTTATTTTCTTTAAACCAAGGATTTTTTTACTTCAGTTTACTCTAGTTAAGCTAATAACATTAGTTCTATGACACGAGTTGCATAATTGGCCACCTTATCCGCCCGAGTAAATAAATTATTTATTTTTTTGTATAGTGGTCTAGTGGAACGGATTCTGTTTCAAAAGTCGGTTTGAAGAATTTAGTATGGACTTAAATAAAATCGCTTTTCAGAATAATTCATCTGTTGTGCAATCCTTGCTAAAATTTGCAGAAAAATTATTAATGACCACCAAGGATCCTGACACTTGAGCTGCAATAATTAATAGTTAGGGGTCGCTGGAGGTGGAATTGGGATTCTCCGACCTCTTTGGTATTTTAAATTTCTTTTCTCCCGTCTGAAGCCTGATCGTCGCGTAATCGACTTTTGTGCTAGTGTTGATGAATAAGTGTATACATATAATATACACATATATATGTGTGTATGTCGGTTAATTTAAACTTAGGCTAATGATCCATCTATATATTAATTATCTTAGGCTTTTCGCGAATGAGACGAGCGTGCTTTTGTGTCATGCAGCTGATTTATTGTTTTGAAACTAATAAATTGGTGTTTGGTGCTGAGAAAGCTCATACTAAAATCTCTCTTTCTTTCCTTATAAATGTATCTTTTTTCTCATTTTATTTCACGCAATTCAATCAATTTGAGATCAATTTAATTACTCTTTGTTAGCTCTCTCCTAGCTGATTCAAGTTGTAAATTTAAAAATATCTTTGGAAAGACCCAAATGCATTTTAAACATATATTTGCGAACACCGGTTTGAGTTTCCAACCGGTGAGGAGGGATATGATCTATAATTAACGGTTTCACGTGATTGCTACTGAAAGCCTGTTGAGATAAAATTCAGGCGACTGGCAACTTTGTAGATAAGAGCTACTCTATAATAAGCTTAAGCTGGATAGGATTAGTTTGAATAACGAGCCTATCGCCACTGCAAAAGCATCGAGAGCCAGACCTGGGTTTAGACCCTGTACGAGCGTGTCTTCCTAATCTGATACAGCGTCTATTATGCTAGAGTGTTAGGAGTCCTGTCGCACTTATGAAGCCAAAAGCTGATGCGCATGAAAGTACAACTGTAGCGGAAGATAAAGTCTCAAAAAGAAGGCAACCACATCTTGAAAGAATTTACGATCCAAGTCGAGTCTGGAAGCATAGGGTGGCAGGGGCCTGCTAGTCATTAATTGCTCTCAGTAACTTTAACATAGTACGTAATAAAATTATGGCATCTGTTTTTCTGGGAAAGCGAATGTTAAAAAATTAAGGAAATTTTAATGAATTGCTATTTTAATCCTAGTAATTGGAATTTAAAGTAGGAAATACTGTTACAGTTCTTAAATTATCTCACGGAAGTAAAGTTGTGAGGTTCCAAATTTACATTTATGTCTTTTATAAGGATTGGTAGGTTCAATTTAGTACTAATGTGAATCAGACTCGGATACCGAGAAATGTGCAATTTTAAAATTTTGCAATTCCAAACACAGAAAAGATCATTTTTTTTATTGTAGAAATTCGAAAGGAAGAAATCGCAAAAGAACAAGGAATGTTGAATCTACACTTTCAAGACGGAATACGGATTCACAGTGTGAATCCGAGATATTGACAAATATAATTTTGTTCTTTGAGAAATTCGAGGTTTGAATAAAAAGGATTCTCTCTAGTTCTATTGCCAGAATTCACTCATATTAAAATTGCACTTCCTACAAAATTGAAAAGAGTAAAATGCAAATGGAAAGAGTGGAAAAGCGACTAAAATTTTTGAAGAAGATGCATTCTATATGTCAAAGCAACTCTGGAATAAAGTTCTTTTAGTGACAGAGTTTTTTCTCTACATTTTTATCATTGTGCCACTCCAATAAGAACTCTTTCTCTTTGTGCGGTAAGAAGACCGAGAATTTTTCCAATTTTCGAAAATCCTTTCGAGTTTCTTGAAGCATTCTCGCGGATAGCGTCGAGAAACGAAATGGTATAATGTAGCACTCAATAATATGGTGCGCTGGAGCATACCGCGAGAACTGGTGCCAGTAAATTGAATTTTGTTTCATAGAGAAATGTTATAGTATAAGGAATGAGTTTTATAGGTTTTATTAAATTCGTAAATTTAATCGTCCTAAAATTGTATCACAATGTAACGTTTATGGGAAAAGTGTTGGGATCCGAGTGATGAAACAAATTTTAGAAGGCACGTCAACCTGGAATTACCACATAGTTTTTAGCACGGGTACCACGCAATAATTTAATGCTAATTTATGCAGAAAAAAGTTCGTACTCTATAATTAAAGAAAAAAATTGAGAATAGTTTTTGTATTGATATAGTCTAGTGAATTGATAATAGTTTTTGATAATAACAAAAAAATATTAATCACATTAAATTCTAGCTTCCGTTGGAAATTAGTACTAATTAAGTGCTGTCGATTTGTGCCATGCCCAAAATTTCAACATATTTTTTATTGTTGGGCAAATGCAAGTCAGGAATATCAGAATCTGCAAGTGTTCATTCGATTTTGATGAAACTTGGTAAAATTATAGAGCTATATGAAAGACATTTTCGGCTAAAAGGATTTTTAAAAAATTTCAAAATTATAGGAGTTACGCCATATTGAGGTATTAGAGATAAAATTATACATTTAAAAAATATAAAAGTTTAACTTAAAAATTGCGATATTTTGCACGAAAAAAGTCAACAAAATTTTTGCATTCATTTTCCGTGAAATACCCTCTTTTTTTTTTTTAATATGGATTACATAAATGTCTTATGAAATTACATTACATTTTTTTTTAATTCATAGAGACTCTTCTAGTTCCCGGACTTTTGTTTGATCTTCTTGGACAATTTTGTTTCTGTGCTTAATGTGGCAGGATTGTAATGATAAATGTTTTAAACAAATTCTATTAACAAACACATGACAACATTATGGATTGTTCATTTGAAAAGCATATTTCTTGATTAAAATTACTTACTCTTATCAAATAAGTGATACTTGATATATAAAAATATGCCTCCCGATATTATTTGTTAATTTTAGAAGAAAATTATGTAAACAAATTGCAAGTGTGGACATTTGAAGCCATAAAAAAATGATCTTTTAATTTTACAAGAAAAAAAAATTTAGTTTACTAATTATTAACATTAGCCGAGAAAAATTTGTTTACTACATTGTTAATCAAAAACATTTTAAAAATGTGTTATTAACAGTTGATTACACAAAAAAAAAACAAGTTGAAATGCTGAAAAATAGCCAAATAATGCATTTGTTAATAAATTTTGGTTAAACAGTTATCAAATGTTATCGATTCATAGCAAAAAATCATTGCTAAATAACTGGCTGTTAATTCTGTGAAAAAGCGGTATTTTATTTGTAAATACATAAAATGATAAAAGTTTGCTTAAACGATTGTTGTTTACAATAATAAATTGCTTACTGTCATCAAAATGTTCTCAACAATTTAGAAGTTACTTATTCACAGTTATTGCATCGAAAAAATCAAGTTTGTACCTCCATAAACAGCCAAATAGTGCATTTGTTAATTAAGGTAGTTTAAACAATAATTAACATTTATTTGGTGACCAAATATGATACTTAGGTTTTATTTCCAAGTAATATATGATCGATTCCATAGAAAAAACTTGATTTATTCCATAAAAAATATCTGATATGGATATTTGTTTATAAAAATTGCTTTTAAAATAAGAAATTATTAATAAACTTTTAATAATTCAACTAAAAAACTCTGTTTGTCCATAAATTGTTCAAATTTAGTGCGAATCAAGTGACGAAATGTCGCCAATCCCCACAAAACCATTTTCATTCACTTATTTGTTTATAACAAATTCAATGAATTTTTCAACGTTTGCATTGCTATTGCATCTTTTTTGGATAGTTGCTATCAGTTTTCTAGGTATTTTTGACTGAATCAAAGCATTTTTTTAAAATCGGTATACTTCAAAAGTCAAAAATTTTTTTTTTATTTTTGTTATTAAATAAACAAAAAAATAAACCAAAATTTAAAAATCGGCCATGGCAGTTCGATGCGAAATTGTATTAGCTTTCATTTAAAAAAAAAGTTGAAATCGGATGATAATTGCCTTCTGAAAATAAATTTGTCCACGGATGTTTTTTTTTTCCCCCACTGTGCGCCTTAGCAAACTTCACACTCGTGTGAAACTGCCTACTTTCCGCACTTGTAGCACGATATACCTTTTCTTTAAAAAGGAAGGTATCTAAAATCCAAAAAAAAATGTAAGGTTTTTTTGGTAAGATATAGTAAGGTATCTTAAGTAATGTATTTTTTCAATTCAATCTTAAATGGATTGAATTGGAATAAAATGAAATACACTAATTAAGATACCTTCAGGGAGGGTCGCGATTTTTGAAGTAGAGGTGGACAGATCTTCTTATCTGTCTGGGTTAAAAAGAGATATTGTTCCTACTTACCTCAAGCTTTTTACAATTTTTTATATGTGTTTTCAAACCTCTTCTTCAAGATGTTTAATTTTGTTGTATTCATATATTGAAGACAAATAATTCTATTTTAGGGGTAGAAACTATATGAAGGCTATGGTGAATGGAAGGTATGGGTCAATTCCAAATACGGCACCCTAGTACGGAAAAGTTAAAAAATTAATAGATTTAAATTTCTTGCACATCTTCATCGTAAATATGTCAGGACCACATCGCGTCTCTTTTCTTTACCGATTATATGTCCCATTTCCTCATTTTAACTGGAAAGAGAGGAAGAAAAGATATATAGGGATGAGGAACATAGGACAAAGGTTAAACGTTGAGGGAAAAAGGTGGCGTCTCGAGGGGGCTGGAGAAAAAAGTTTGTATCTCAGAGGTAAATGGTAAACAGTGGTATCTCGAGAATTAAATGAAAAAGCTGGCATCTGGGGGGTGTCGGAAAAAATATGGTATCTGGTGGGGGACGGGGATATGAAAAAAGGTGGTACCTGGGGATGGGTGCAGTGAAAGAGGTAGTAAGAATAGGGAGCGTCCATTCAGGTATACATTGTGGGAAATATTACGTATAATTTTCCTTTTTTTGCATTTTTCGTATCCAACAAATTAAAAGTATACATCATATTTCTCATTATGCATACATTTTCCGCCTGGGCAGGAAAAATGTAATGCATATGTAGGGGAAACCACCCACAGTAGATAATGATTTACAGTAGATAATCTTAATTTGCTGGAAAACTGGCAAAAAATGTTCATTAAGTTTGTTAGTATAACGTTTCAGTAGGGATACTATATTTTCTGGCGAAGTTTCATTGAAATTTTATAATTAATTGATATGTGAGAGGAAATTATTAATTTTTAACCTGAAAAAAATATTCACCTCTTCCTTATTCATACTTTTTAACATAATAAAACATTTTATTAACAAAGTGTTCTTTCTTTAATATTTATAAATTTTGGAGGACTTTTTATTGGAGATTACATTTTCCAACAGTAGATAACCAACAGTAGATAATCGGAAAATTACGAAAAATGTCGCTGTCAAAATTGGCAGCTCTGCGACTGTATCGCAGTTGTTTTAAGTTAAAGGTTGTGTTTGTTTATTTTGATTCGTGAAGTTTATAAATTCAAGTTACTGTAATTGATAAACTAAGAAAATAGTGTAAATTATTAGTTATTAAATAGGAAATAAATTTTTGTTATGTTTTAAGGAGTCTTTGAGAAAAGATATCATTTTTAGGATTAAGGTATGTCAAAATTCTGCACTTTTCTTTCCTCGCAAATCAGTTTCAATTGTATGCAGATTAGACATCTCGTACAAATCGTACCAATCTCACGGAATATCAGAGATGAAAAAAATGTAAATAATTTACACTTTTGTGATTTTTGTAAAATAATCATAGTTTCAACTATTATTTACTCAATAAACTGATTTTAATTGTAAGTATACTAATGATAAATTATACTTATCCAGAATTGAGTATTCTTTTTAGCCCAGGAGCAATACCAGAAACGATTATCTATTGATGGACAAAGGTGTCAAAATCGTACTCTTGACCAGGTCTGATGAAAAATTTTAATACAGCTAATTGATTAGCTGTATTAAGTTGAAGTTTTTCCTGTCTACTGCAGAGTGGTTTCCCCTATGGGTCTACACTGTTAGAAATATCTGGTTGAATTTTTAACCACATGTGGTTGAAGTTTTATACAATTACCGTAGTTGAAATTTCAACCACATGTAATTGAAATTTCAACCATGCAGTTGAAATTTCAACCACATGTAATTGAAATTTCAGTAACAAGAAAAATTTTTTTCGGCGCAATTAGTGAATTTCAAGACAATTATAATTTTTCAAAAATCTTAAAGAAGACCAATGAAAAGATTCCTGAAAAATACTGTACTTTGAAATTCACTAACTGTACCGAAAGAATTCTGATAAGGAATCAGTGAGCTATTTCGTACGTTTGTGTCGTGTGCTCCATGAGATTAACAAAGTGCATAGAATATTTAGGAAAATAAGCAGGTTTAAAGAAGAAAAACAAAAGTTCCGTTGGAATTATATTACCATAATGAGTTGCGCGCCAAATTAAACTTTTCAACACTCGTTTTTTGTAAACATAACCTAAAAAAGCATACAGCGGTTAGTACCAATATTCTGAATGAAACTTTCCCATTATGATAATATTAATCCAACGTACCTTTTGTTTTCTTCTTTTCCTGAATATTATATGTCCTTTATTAATTTCATGGATCTCACGGCACAAACCTACGAAATAACTCCTCCTAGGACTTTGTCTCGTTGGGGTCTGGCCTAGCCAGCAGTATGAGGGCGCATTGTGTATGCGCAAACGTTTTATTGAATTTTCAACTACATTTGGATGAATTTTATTTCAACTTTGTGGATGAACGAGATTTCAACCACAAAAGTGGTTGAAAAGTGGTTGAAATTTCAACATATTTCTAACAGTGTATGCTCATGACCCAGCGGCGTCCTTGGCAGTAAATATGTTTTGAAAATATTAAACAGAGACTTGGTGTCCGTTTTGAAACTTTTGAAAGGTTCAGTTTCATAGTCACCTATACAGGTTTTTCATATTCAAAACATCATTTTTACACTATTAAATTTTTCAAATGAATGAAGAGGAGGGAAAGGGTAAAGGCAGATGGTTGATATGCGACGCAGAGGGGAAAAAGGCCAGAGAAGGTAAGGGTGTAGAAAGGGTATTGATGGTGAATAGGGAATAAAATAGGAACAGAATAGCAAATTTTAGGGCAAAGCGGAATGAAATTGAGGAAAAGCGGATTAAAATCAGGAAAACGTTTTTTAAGGCGGCTAAGTGGTATCAGTTTGAGACGGTGGCTGTGCCAATGCCATGTGATGGCTGTGGATTTGGATATATGACTTGGAGGAAAATGGGCCAGAGATTATGGGTCGTAGTGAAGGTACTGGTGGAATGTAGGGGGTAGTAAGAGACTTGAGTAGAAGTAGGGGGTGGGGTAATAATGCAGCATAACCTGGGCTAATAATGTGGTACACAGCGAAATGTGGCACATTGGGA